>DWQT01000382.1:0-23779 GCA_018244895.1 Myscelus amystis hages | reverse complement strand
CTTGATATTTTCAGTGTGTTGATTCCTAATCTAAAACCCCATTTCACAGAACGTTATAGAGACCGAGAATAATAGCGCTGACATTGCTGTGCGTTAACTTATCTGACGGTGTTAAAATTGTAGAGGTCTTTTCTAATTTTTTACAGTTATAAGGGTTAATTATAAATTATTTGTAAATCATGCACGTTACACATGTTTATATACTTTTCATGTCTGTGAATGAAATAAGCAATATCTAAACTGGTTAATGCTAATGTTTCCAATGGAAAAGTTTTTCAGTTATAGCTACTAGTTTTGTAATTTAATAAGCTCTAATCTTATAAACGACTAAAATTCTATTAATAAACGAACTACTTACTATAAATTCACCTCAGACCGCATTTGAGCGTGAAAGAAGTCAAGTTTAGATAAGTAAACTTATTAAAATCATAAACGTTACGTTAAACCGCTCTATAACAACATTGTTCCCAATTATGTTAATTGTGGAAAACTTATCGCCAAACACGCCAGTCGTGCGATCTTATCGTAAATAGCATGTGTTTGAACAGTTGGCGACGTTTTATAATTGTAACAGAATTCTGGCAAAGATAGGGAACTTGTTTTTTTTCTCAAAAGTACACCGTATATTAGTAGAACAGTAGGACCCTTGACTGTTAATGATGATTACCCGAACATTGAGTTTCGACATTTGTCAAGTGGGCAACACCACAGCAAACTTGAAAACTGAAAGTAGTAGCTGCGGTGTATCAAGAAGACATTACATAGCACTTAATAAAGTCTAGCAGTCACAGCAAGTGAAGTTACACTACATTTAAAGGTTCATACTCTTCATGGAAAACGCGAAGAGAAAACCCATTTTGGGCAAGAAATATAAGAAGAAGAAATATAAATACAAATAGTTTCATGTTTCTACGTATATGGATGTTTTAAAAATTGTGCAAACCAGAAAAGCCTATACTCTGTCTCAGTCTTATAGTCACTTTAATGCTAGTATAAGAAGGGGTAATAAAAATCACATTATTCAGAATCATTTTATTGTTTATACAAATAATTAAAGTCAGTCGGTTCTTTTGAACAGGAGACGCATTTGGCACTTTGTTCACTAATTAATATGGCTCATAAGATACAAAAAAATTGTTTATCAACACGACACGAAAGTAAGAGCTCTGACTGTAATTGTACTTTTTTAAACTTACGAGTAAATTATTAAACAACTTCTACAACAAGGTAAGCGTATTTTGTTCAGTTTTATCAGTTTACACTTGCAGATTTCAGGCAGAGTTCTTCATTCAGTGTCTTATCTTATCGTTTACTTTTAGCTCAATATGAATTTAATATTTTGCACCCAATGACACACAGTGTACATATATGTTTTAATCAAAACTAATCTCTTAAAGAAAAATTAAATTAATCGCGTGATTGTAAACGGTACTTGAGTCTGATCAATTTTAATAAATGCGCTGTACAAAAGGTAAATACAATTTCTACAAAAAACTTAATACTACATATCTACAATGTTTTTCTTGACATAGATATATTTACAATGAGGTTTGTAGTATGACATTTTTAATAACCTAATAAAAAATTCACTACGTACTTAAAACCCAGTACATAGTTTAACAAGATATGGCAAGAAATTGAAACTAGACAGACCTTGATACAAGATCCCAACAATTTTGTACAAAATATTTAATTTTAATTATAAATTTATTTACAAAACAACGTTTTATATTAAACGTATTCTTCGGACGGTTTAGGTGTACCGTTTGGAAGTCTCAATGAGGAAGACATTCGGCCATTGACTGAGTCTGGTAATTCAGCAATGTCTTTAAAAACTCCGATCATACTTTCAAAGTTAGGACCCCAGTTGAGTAAATAGTCCCATCCAAGTGGAGCTGGTGCTGGAGAGCCATTCGCTTGACGGTATAGCGCCGAACCTACATGGGGCGCCAAATCATCATCTGAAGCAACTAAAGTACTTAGTGACCCTCGAAACGAACTATCGAAACTTTCATAAGGAGGTGGTAATATAGGCTTTTTATTGTTATTGCCGCTGCTTACATTTTGTCTTCTTACATCTTCAGGTTTATCTGCGCTGATACTATTATTATCATATTCTATTTCCGAACACGTAAAACTATCATTCCCACTTTCATCGTCAGAACCCGTAGAGCTTCTGTTATCGACCGGCGGTGAATGATGCCTGTGTGACATGTGATGACTAACCCCACCGCCTCGAGGTGCTTCGCTCGAACTAGAAACTGCATCTAAGGTAGAGACTAGACTTGAGGTTCGTTGTCTAGCATTCATTCTTTCAATTTCTTCTGCCGTTAACCCCACTGCACCCGAACCTACAGAAACAACTTGTGGTACTTGAGGTGGGGCACTGGGTGTTTTCCTACCAGCAGATGAACTTTGACCACTTAGTTGTGACATAACAGGACTATTTAGGCTGCGCTCACTATTACTATGTAAAGCGTCTTTACCAACTCCTCCAGAACTCGATGTAGTCGCTAGTAAAGCGCTTTGTAAAGGTTTCCCTGAAATATCATGAAGAGTTAGAATTCTCGGTTGTTGACTTAATTCACTACTTGGCGAAAGCCGGGCAAGTGGTGTCGTCTGATGCTGCCTAGGTTGAGGTGGTGGCTGGGATGCCTGTGGCAAAACTCGCGGTGGGTACCCACTTGGATGATGAGGTGAATGTCTATGCTGAGGAGTCTGATGTTTATGATGGTATCCTGCTAGAGGTGGTGGTGTAGCTTTGTACTTTCGAACCCCAGCAGCTTCACGAAATCCTTTGTAATGATAAACAATATCGATATCTGATGGAGCGATTGAACTTGCGTTCTCAAGATCATAATGCTCCGGTACTTCTGAGTTTAAATCCATTCCACTAGGATGATCATGTGTATGATGTGAAGTATTGGTTGATGGTGGCGGAGGAGGGTGATGGTCCTCTCGTAGTGCGGGGCTTTTTCCTACTACTTCCCTCTCTATTATATCTGGACGTTGCGGCCTCGGTGGATCAATATTCATAATTTCTCGATCTTTATATTTTTTCGACAATAACTCTGGCCCAACTATATGACCGACATTACGCATTATATCGGCATTATCAGACATATAACTGTTCAGACTTGTTTCGTTGTTGTGTATATTACGATTCATGAGACTGTCATTAGTCCCTGCTATAAGATTGGGAGCATTGAGCATAGCAGGACCTCCATTTTGCTTAGTGTGTGACAGATTGCTTTTTCCGGTAGGGATATTACCTTTTTCTTTCTTCTGTTTCCGTAACCGAAACACAATGAAAGAAACTAATATCGCAACAATTAAAATGATGAAGAATGATATTACGAGAGTAATTCCTATACTCAACGGATCTGGATTTTGAGTCAAACCGGCACCAAAGGCATTGTGACATCCGCTGATTATTTTACCTTTACGCAATACTTCTTTAAAAATGCTTCCGTTACCCATAAATGGTTGTATTTCATTATTGATAGAAAAATTTGCTAGACATCCTTCAAATTTATTGGTAGTTGATATCCATTCAGCTTTAACTCCTCCCAGTGATACTATGGTTAAATACGGATCTAAGAAATCATGCACACTAGCTGCGTCAAGCTCTTCCCCAAGGTTGTTGCTATCAACTGCTAAGCGTATACTTCTTCCATGTGCTATCAAGGTAACGTTATGCCAGTTACCATCAGAAGCATCTGGTTGGTCTGCTTGAGTCATGTTTACTATCGAATTTTGTTTCGATGTATAAATTACTTTGCCTTCCAAAATTTCTATTAAAGTATAATATTTATCTGTAGCCGAGTAGAATAAAACACCGTCTTTTTTATGAGTCCTGAAGAAGAAGGACAAAGTCTTCATAGGATTATTAATTTTAATGTTTGTTTTTCCTACAATCCTAGCATTTCTTTTATCCCATATTGTACTTCCACCATAAAAAGATTCTAACAATTGCATTCTCCGATGTTTTTCGGATATCACATAGGTAATGAATCCATTTTCGTTAACTGAAATAGCCTGTAGAGATGAAGAACAGTCTGGCGACAGTAATTTGTGATCGCATTTACAATGATGAGTTCGCCATGTGTCAATGCATTCACCAACACCGCAAACCTCTTTCTTGAAACAAGCGCCTTTTTCAGATCTGTCGCAGTTAGGTTCCACGCCGCGAGCTTGTATAGGGTTTGTCAAATTTAGCAAGCGTCCGTTAATAGATATACTATGCATGCATCCCACGAAGTCGTCAGAGTGTATTTGACCTGGGCGTTCCAGCACTGGATCTGCTTTGTGTAAGCCACCGATAAGGAGGGGTTCATTGTTGAAGTTTAGTGTTCTGTAATAAAATAAAGAAATACTTAAAACTGCAAGAAATGTAGAATTAATAAGTTTGAAAAAATACATTTTTAAAATTTTATAATGAGTAATGATTAGTGATTATAAATAAAATAAAATACTAATCGTACCCTGCTTGTCCAGTGTCGTCATCATAGCATGAATCATCGCCAGGTTCACAGTCCATGCAAACATCACCATGATCTGTACAAGATGTGACGCTAAGCGAAATGACACGTCCATTCCTTGTAGCTGTAAGCTTATACCAACGTCCATCTGCAAGATTTTTGTCATTTTCTACTATACTAACAGATGTTATTGATGTTCTTGCTCCTCCAAAAGAAAATACAGGTTTGCCTCCGAGAAGTTCAATAGCTATGAAATCGGACCTTCCTCCTGTTTGGGCACCATAATTATAAAGTAGAAGTGCATCCGGTTTAGTTGTAGCAAATATTATGGTTATATCATTAGTAGAAGCGTCTAATGCTGGGAACTGCATGTATGATAATTCATTAAATCCAAATGTTGAACTCTCACAATGTGTGCCATAACGGCCATTGGTACAACTACATTTATAACCTGGTTTTAAACTTATGCATATACCTCCATGCATGCAAGGATTAGGTCTGCAGGAATCGACCAATGCTTCACATTGGTTGCCACGATAACCCGGCCGGCATAAGCAAAAGAATGAGTTTCTGTCTGAACTTTCTTTACATGAGCCTCCATTTTTGCATGGGTTACTACTACAAACATCATCTCGCTCTAAATCACAAGTTTTGCCCTCACGTCTTGTAGGACATGTGCAAACGAAATCATAACCTTGTTTTCGGCATTGGCCTCCATAGTGACAAGGGTTTGGCGAACAAGGATCTTGACGCATTTCACAGTCATTACCCATAAAGCGATCGGTGCAATGACAAGTATACTGATGTTTGACGAGTGGAGACGTAAGTATTAATGTTGAACTCTCTGTTATTTTAGTATCGTCCCAAACTTTAATAGCGTCAGTACATACGCCATCGTTTTGACATTTATGAATAGTACATGGATGATAAGACACAACAATAGGACTTTTTAATACTTTGGTCATTTCAAATTCTTTAGAGCGTATGTGATTTTCTGTGTGTTCTTTTTTCCATACAGAACTATTTCCCTTAATTGCTATTGTTAGGTCTAAATTTTCTTTTGATTCATTAATACTATATAAGTAAATGTATTCCTTATTTCTTAATCCAACTTTTAGAATTTCCAATAATATACGATAATAATCCTTTAGAAAATCTGTGGCTGTCATGTTAAATACCCTCATAGTTATAGATTGTTCTACAGTTCTGTTATCAAAAGTGAAATATTCTACGCTAATTGATGATAGAACATCCCTATGTATACCGTCATTTCCTGATACAGAAAATGAATAGCCTTGTCCCGGTTTAATAGCATTTGTATATAGATCACAGCCTTTTCTAATACCCAGTAATATAAGAGTATTTTCAGATGTAGATTCTTTGATGATTTTACATTTATAATCTCCTACGATATCAGGATCATTGGGTTTCACATCTGCAATTTTTCCATTTGGTGTTTTATTATTAAATGCATACACAAGCACATGAGCAGATCTTGACGTAGGAGGATTGTCGTTTCTGTCTAATACTTTTATTAAAATAGTATAATTAGATGTCATTACAGGTGAACCACTATCTTCAATCTGAATTATCACTTCCAAAGAAGGGGTTTGCTCTCTATCAATTTTTCTAGTCGTTAGCAACACCCCAGTATGTCTGTGTACCTTGACATAAGCTTGGTGCTTACCACCAACTACAGCATATGAAAAAGGAGCGCCATTTGGCGGGAGATCTGGATCCTTGGCCGTCAGTGTGGTAATACTTGTATTAGGTGGTTCATTTTCATACACAGCACCATCGAAATTAGTGACATCAAAAATTGGACCATTATCGTTTACATCGGTTAATGTAATTTTTACCGTTGCCGTACCAGTTTGTGGTGGTACTCCTGTATCAATAGCACCAACAGTTAACGAGTACATTGATAATAATTCTCGATCTAATTGACGAGCGATTTCAATTTCTCCTGTTTGAGGATCAATCTTAAAATCTTGATTTATGTTCCCTCCTATTATTGAATAACTAAATTGATTATTTTGAGGTCTAACATCTTTGTCTACAGCTTTCACTTGTATAACCCGCTGTCCAAGGTTTGCTCCTTCGGATATTGTAGCTTCATAATAATGCCTCAAAAATTCTGGAGGATCGTTTCCGTCTTGTATAGATATAATTACTTGAGCTTCGTCTGTATCGTTTCCATGAATGCCTCCTGAATTTTTCGCTAAAACGGTTAATACCACTCTATTTTGGGTTTCTCTATCTAAGTATCTTGCTACTCGAATAACTCCTGTTTGAGCATTAATACTAAAACCTTTATCATTGCTTGAACCCACAAACAAGTAGTATATAATGCCGTCATCACCACTGTCTTGATCGGTGGCCTGAATAACTCCAACATTTGTACCAACTTCAGCGGATTCAGATACATCGAAATGAAAGACAGGTTGTGTAAACTTTGGATAAAATTCGTTGACACCAGTTATATGGACGAAAACTTCAGTTGTACTATGCATTACAGAGTCTGGATTTTCTGCTACAATTTTTAATTTATATTCAGTTTTTTCCTCATAGTCAAAAACTTCTTTAGAAAATATTTTACCAGTATTAATATCAATATAAAACAGTGATGGCATATCATTTTCTATGTAATACTTGATAATAGAATTCTTTGGCGAATCAATATCGAGAGCTTGCACCTTAAAAATAAAACTGTTAATTGGTGAATTTTCGGGCAAGGACGCAGTATACATACTTTGATTAAATTTAGGAGCGTTATCATTGATGTCGGTTAGTATGATTGTAACTGTGGCAGTTGTTTCCTTTGATTTGAAACCAAGATCTTTAGCAGTTATGTTAAGACGATATTCTTGTACTTCATCGTAGTCAAGAGGACGCAATATACTTATAGTGCCTGTTATCGGGTGAACGTGAAATTCTTTGCCAGCATTTCCAGAAGAAATTTCATATCTTATTATACCATTAGGTCCTTCATCTTCGTCGTTTGCTTTCAGAGTTAATATTGATGCCCCGACAGGTTCATTTTCGGGTACAATTACTTGATAACTCAAGGCGGTGAATTTAGGACTATGGACATTATCACCAGTAACGACAAAAGTAATTACCGTTTCATCTGATTGTTGTGGTACACCACGATCCACGGCTTTAATTTTTAATTCATAGTATTTCCCTACAAAATAGAATTGCTTGCTTACAGTAATCCATCCACTTATTTTATCGATTACGAAGTAATCACTACCGTTTCCTCCAGAAACTAAGTATTCTATTTCAGCATTTATTCCAAAATCTAAGTTGTCTTCAGCTTTAAGCTTAATAATTTTTTCTCCTAGAACTGCATCTCGTGGAACCGGTACTAACATTTCATGATCAGTAAATTTAGGTTTATTGTTATTTGCATCCACAACGTTAATTGTAACGAGACATTCTGATGACATTGGTGGTTTACCGTTATCAGTTGCTACGACAGTCACAGAGTAAGTATTCTCAGGTGATGAATTTATAGACGTTCTTTTATAATTCATCATAAATTTACTTGAAATTTCTCCTGTTGCAGGATCTATAGAAAACAAATCAGACGATTGCTGTAGAGAGTAGGAAATTATAGAGTTAGGACCTTGTTTATCTTTATCAGTAGCTATCACTTGACCTACAAAGCTGCTTTTCTTTTGTAATTCAGGAAAGTTAAAACTATAAAACGAATATTCGAATTCGGGTGCATTATCATTTTGGTCCTGTATTGTAATGGTCAAAGGAGTTTCTGATCTCCACGCACCATCTATTGCTGCGACTTTTAATATGTATTCATCTTGAATTTCCCTATCTAAAGGTCTCACAACTGTTACGTTACCGCTTACTGGGTCAATTGTAAATTTTTCACCTGGATTTTCAACGAAACTGTATGTTGAATTAGCGTTTGGACCAGTATCTAAATCTGAACTTGTAACTCTTATGACAAAAGATCCAATATCAGCGTTTTCAGTTACATTAACACTAAAAAGTCGGGTGAACCGCGGTGGATTGTCATTCTTATCTAAAACTGTTACAAGAACAGTGGAGGTTCCCACTAACTGAGGAACACCATGGTCAACTGCTTCTACCAATAGTTCATAAAACGGTATAGATTCTCTGTCCAAAGCAATGTTTGTATAAATTTCGCCATTTTCCGAGTCTATTCTAAATGTCTCTTCATAATCGTTGACAAGCTTGAAAGATATTCTACCGTTTTCATTAGAATCATCATCATGTGCATCAATTTTAACAACTAGTTGAGGTGCAGATTCTTCTTCTGGTACGGTCGCGTTATATAATAAATTTCCGATGACGGGAGCATTATCGTTTGCATCCGTCACCTTTATTTCTATCTCAATAAACGATTTTAAAGGTGGATTGTCTGAGTCTTTAACTTCAAACCACACTTCATACAGTGGCATTGTTTCGTAATCTAATCCTTTGCCAGTTATAAATACTTCACCGCTCATTGGTTCCACACGCAAAGCGTCGCCAACATTACCACCAGCAACTGAATATTGTAGTAATCCACTAGGTCCTTTTTTAGGAGATGACGCAGATAGCCGTGTCACTAAAACTCCCTCAGGTGTATCTTCGGAAAAAGTAAAAGTCAATTTGTTTGTTACACTAAACTTTGGAAAATTCTTTCCAGATTTTGGTATGAGATTTAATTCAGCAGTTGCTTGTCGTGAAATAATACCACAGTCAGAAGCTACTATTAACAAATTAAATGAAGACTTGTTTTTCTCTCTGAGCTTCATTAAATTTTCTTTAGCTTTTATAACTCCGGTTTCATCATTTATAGTAAAAGACTCTTGATGTTCACCTTTAAGATCATACAATATTTTCCTATTCAGACCAATATCATTATCTTTTGCTTTAGCTCCAAAAATAAAATCTCCTGGCATAGTGCGTTCTGAAATATAAACTTCATATTCTGTTTCTGAAAATGTTGGAGTGTTATCGTTCTCGTCGTCTACGATTATAGTGACATTAGCAGTTGCTGTACGAGGATCAGTCGTTGACGAATCCTGTGCCATTACTATTAAATAATAGACATCCCATTCTTCTCTGTCTAGTGTAGCATTTGTGGCGATAATACCAGTTAGTGGATCTATTTGAAATCTTTCTGATTTATCACCTAGGAGGCTATATCTTATCTTGGCATTATTTCCAATATCTTTGTCCACAGCCTTTGGATTCAGCAATACAGTTCCTGATGGTAAGTTTTCTTGTACAGTGGTTTTATAACTCTGTCTTTCAAAGTCTGGACTATTATCATTTACGTCCTGGACAATGATTTTTACTGTGCCCGAACCAGTTAAAGGTGGTGATCCTAAAAACAGTTGAATAGATTCAGTTAGAAATTAACTAAACTAGAAAACTTAATAGTTTTTATATTATACCACATTTTTTCTTCATTTAAAAGTGCTTATAGAATTGTAATAAATAATTAATCACACTAATCTTACCCGTATCCATAGCTACTAGAGATAAAGTGTATTCGTCTTGAGCTTCCCGGTCTAATGTTCTTAGCAGAGAAATTTGTCCAGAAGAAGCATTTATTTTAAAGAGGTCTGCATCGCCTTCCTTTATAAAATACCGTACTTGATTGTTAAATGGAGGTGAATCAGCATCGTAAGCGTGAATTGTTATTATATAACCACCGTTAGGAGGAATAACATTCTCCATAACGTAGGCCAAGTACGGTGAATCTAAGAACGTGGGCGGGTTATCGTTTATATCTTGAATGGTAATAGATAATTCAGCCGTATCAAATCTAATATCGTCTCTAGCACAGTCTTCAGCTCTTATGATTAGTACATAACGAGATTTCCTTTCGAAATTGAGATTTTTTGCTACTCTAACAATACCAGTATCTTCACTTATGCTAAAATCTCGATTATCATCACCCGAAGCTATTGAATATCTGACTCTTCCATTTATACCTTCATCTATGTCTGTAGCCGAAACCTGTAATTTAGTAAATTCAGATTTTGTATAGATCATATCAGTCATTTATAATTATATGTATAAAAAGTCTATTTTAATATCTCATGTAAGTATTTATTGTATATAACGATCCAAAAAAAATTCAAACAAACCTGTAAAACGCTTGCTCCAATGCTCGCATTTTCGGGAACTGAAGCACTGTACTGCTTCGGATCAAATACAGGACTATTGTCATTCTCGTCTAGAATTTTAATATTTATCTTCGTTTTTGTGATATTGGGAGGATCTCCTCTGTCTTTTGCTGTGATCAGTATTGTATAACTAGATTTTAATTCTCTATCTAATTTTCCAGTGGCTCGTAATATACCGTCAACATTTCCAAGCGAAAAGTACCCATTAACTTCAGCGTCAGGCGTCATAAAATACTCAACATATCCATTCCTACCCTCATCTTTGTCGACAGCTTTTACAGTCATAACAACAGTGTTAAGTGGGATATTCTCAGATATTGATGTCGTGTTAGCAGTAATAAACTCTGGTGCCATATCATTAACATCCTTGAGTTGTATAGCGACCTGAAAAAAATATAACATTTTATAAACAAACTTGTAGATTCTAGCAGTTTTCTTAGTTTTGAATTGTATAACATAAAAATTAATTATTAACCTCTGATTGCCTAAGGTACCGATATAAGGGTAAACCAGTTAACAGCGAATTACTATTTTCATTTATTAATAACAAGTTGATAGCAAGCAAATACATATTTTATATTTAAGAAGTTGTAATTTATGAAGCGCCAAAATAATATAATTTGAGTGATAATTGTATGCAAACAACTGTGTTAAGTTACAACTTTAATTATAATACATTGATATAGAATTACGATGATTCAAGAAAAATTGACTTACAAGGTAAAATATGTGCGTGTTTAAAAAGAACTCATATAACAAAACTTTACTATACCCTATTTGAACACCCAATGTGACTGGCCAGTATCAGATTGGCAATTGTATAGCGTGTGTGTAGTTAGATATATCTCTATTGGTGAATATAATTGAGGGTATATATTTTACTCTTATATACTGATAACAGCAGACTCAAATGAGAATAACCCGAGTTCAGTTGTTCTATATTCTAAACATATTCTATGTAGTTTATCAAATATCATATCAATATCAAATATATGGTTATCATATCACAGGATCTGCCAAGTTTCAAATCAGTGTCTTTAAATGAGTTCACCGAAAGCTTAATTATTGGAATAATACATTAGTAATATCAACTATTGTATGTCCTTTACCTGAACTGTAGAAGACAGTTGCGGTTCCGGCGGCTTAGCCAAGTCTCTGGCAGTGACGATCAAATTGTATATCGGTACTGATTCTCTATCTAGAGATTTGGCTGTAATTATTGTGCCATTCGTCGAAATTGTAAAGTCATGGTTGTCATCTCCAGCTGTAATGCTGTATGTAAGTCTTCCGTTTAAACCTGAAAACAAAATACAGTTACAGAACTATTTAAATGTGAGATTTAGTATCACCACTTATAATAATACTCGTATTTGGTTAACGAATCTCTCGCTGAAATAAAGCCCTCCATGTTTTTGAAGCGCAATGAAAACGATATACGAGCATCAAATAAAACTACATCATGAAAACAAATAACAGGAATATTGATAAAACACAGGTAACTCAATTTTTGGAATTCAATCGTAAACAGGTTGTCTTAATTAGAATAAGATAATTCATACGAGTATGTCCAATGCTGCAAAGGCCACTTAATTAACCTGGCATGCCCTTATGTTTCATTTACATTATGAAAATTACATGCCTGAATCCATGTCTGTAGCACTGATAGTCACCACTTGGGAGCCAATGGGTACGTCTTCCAGGATTTCATTCGAGAAGCTCATGGGATCGAAGATGGGCGCATTGTCATTCAAATCGATCACGTTGATATAAACTGTCACGGTGCCAGAGAGAGACGGATGACCGCTGTCCTGTGCTTGAGCTACCAGTATGTAATGTTGAGTCTGGAAATACGAGTATATAGTCAATCATCTAGAGTTTACACGGAAACGTGTGTTATAGACGTACTATGGTAGTAAATCTATGAGTAACAAATATATTACATATATTTTTATAAACCCTTACGCAGATTTAAATATTGCATAATATAAATTATATAAACAAATATATGACCAAAACATAGTAGTCACATGTCATAATATCTAGAAACATTGGTATACTCGGTGGTTAATGTTTTCATTTTAAGTCAGGTGTGTAAAGATAGAGATATTTATAAGGTATACTTATTTATAATATGATAGTGCTTTCTACTTCGTAAGCGATGTGGTGTTATGGCATAGTAATAAATTTTACGTAAGTAACACATCACTATATTAGAATTACATAACTATATTAGATCACATAACTATATTAGAATTCATTCGTTATAATATCTTTTAATTTCCTATTATATATTTCAATTTATTAAATAAAGATTTTCATGGTACCGTGTATGAAATTATGAAAGTCTCATAGTGGAAATAAAACAGAGATGTTATATTTTCGAGGCACAATTACAAAGCACAATGGCAACATGTTAGCGCGAGGTTGGCATTCAGATTTTTCATATAATAGGGCAGCCCGGCTTTCCAGCTATGACAAGCTCCCTCATTCGTGGATCGTGAAGCGAGAGGGCGATTTAAAAAACAGGCAGCGCTCGCGGAATCCGGCTCGTGGATGTTTTGCAGACGGCCGCTTTGTCAGACATTGTTCGGGCCTTAATTTCGATGGCGGATCGAGTGGGCAAATGCCGAATATGATGCGCGACGCAAAAAAACTGTACCGGGATGAAATTAGCAGCTCTCTAGCGGGGTACGCGGAATTGGCGGGCGGTCGACAAAACGAATGTACAGCGAATTGTTTTTCCTAATTAGCGAGGCCGGCTGACTTGATGAGGGGCCGAGTGGAAGCGCGCTTGGGACCCGGCTTTTATCTACTTTCAGGGACGCGTATTTAAAACCTTTCTAACTGTATCTAACACCGTTGCGACCTTTCTCACATGGTAGAAACGTATGATATATCATACGTTTCTACCATAAAGCATATTTAGCTAATATGTTCTGTAGTTAGTTCAGCCAAAGTACCTATACAAAATACACTCAGTATCTGACCTAATAAAAGTGGTAAGGAAGATGATAATTTTTCGTAAGTAATTGTCATAAATTCTGTTGATATTCTAAAATTAGATTACCACCACATTAGAAAATCTAATGGATTACATTGATACACAAAACTATTCAATTGTACCAAGCAGAATTTGTAGCGAACGGCTTACAATCGCCGTGCTTTATTTATTCTCGTTTATATGTCCACAGCTTTGTGTTCAAGGATCGAACATTGTGCCTACCGTGTGAAACGAGCAATGTTCTATCGAAACTTGCAACTAAGTTCTTACGAATGGTATTTCACAAGAAATAGCCAGAACGCAAAAAGTTGTTGAATGCGTAAAGAGATAGTGATCTGTTCTCCCGAATGAACATAAAACTTTAAGTTTTGTCTTAGTGTGTACGCAAGAAGACGGCCGCTGATTTATGTCCATGCACCCTTAACGACTTGTTTGTCATTTTACTATAGCATTGATGAGTATTACAATAAGTCAGTTACGACGCGACTTGCAAAACAAACTGCTTAAATAAGCATTCAGCTCTTTCGTAGATTGTGAAAATAAAAATAGTTATTGTCACAAGTGCCGCCGTTTCATTATTATCTTTAAATATAACTTAATTTATCGGTAACTTCTGCATTCCCGACGCTTCGAATAAAACTTAATCGCATATAGTACGAGCGACCTGTGAAAACATGATTCAGTAAAATACCAGCGTGTAAGATAATGCTTGTTTTGTTACAACATAAAAAGGATTTATTAGCATTTTAACACATAATTGTAATTCCATATAAGCTGTACCGTTACATCCCTACAGCAACAGGTTTTAATGAAGCCAGTTTAACACCTAATGCCAGGCGTCTCTCATTTCGAAAGATAGGTGCGCTGTTGTGTATACTCGTAACACATAGATACATCTACTCTAATATATGTATACTGTACGAGGTATATAAAAATTACAACACGTATAAAAGATGTAAGCACAAACTCAGCACATGAGTAAATTTAAAGTAGTTGTTAGATAAAATTTCATTTTTATTTATTATAAATCATCCTAAATGCCACAGTAACTATGTATATTTCACTTAAACGTCATATTTTACCTTTAAATATAATATTTATGAAGAAACTACACAACTTTATGTATACATTAATATTTTGTTTATGCAGATTCAATTTATTATTCGTTCTTAAATATTACATCATCAGTAGTATCTTTGACACAGTACGTGTGTACCATGAGTACGCGTTATCTAATGTGTTAGTTATCTAAAGAAAACGTTTATTAAGAATATTATGAATATTATTATAGAACGGCAATAAAATAAATGTTAATGGAAGTAAGTAGTGAAAACAGTGTTGATACGTAAGAAAGGAATATTTTTTTTGAGGAATTTGCAGAATGTTTTAATTCATTCATTACCTAGCGTTTAAGCAAAGTGGACGCGGCCCAAGCTGTGCCAGCTTGTCCACTCACGAGCGTTGCCGTGACATAACCGTGAAAAGAATGCTGAGACAAAATATAAAGGCCACGAATATTGGATTATTTTTTTTTTTAATATTACAGAGATCCTAAAAGATATTTTAATCAATTCAAAAAAGATTACAACCCATACATACATATAGGTAAGAAATACAGTCATTACAAAAAATATAAACAGTTATTCGTTATAATATTATTTAATATTACTTTAAAGCAAATGCTAGTTTACTTTTGATAAAATATTTAAATACATTACAGGCATAGTGCAGTGTTTTGTCTAATTAATTTGTCCACTTAGCGAGGCATATGGCTTGGTTGAAACCGCGGTATAAAAGGCGAGAGTACTCGTAGTAGGAGCGCGGCGATTATCCACAGCCTTGTATTAAACACTCGCTCAGGGGCAACGTCGTCCTTCGTTTTTGAATTGCGCATCTTACCTACAACATGCAATATTTTACTTGGCTCGTAATAAATTTTACTTATCCGTATCTTATTTTTACGCCCAAAAGGCATTCTGGTAAGTGACTCAAATTATGTTTTATAAGAGCGGTAATTGTGCCTCCGTTCTTTCATTTTATGCGTCGAATATATTCGAAGCGCGCTATTTTGTTAAGTCGTTACAAGTGGTTGACCTATCTGGGAAAATTTTAATGTTCACCGGTTTAGTAGTCACATAAATTAAATTGGTATCAATTTATGGTATGAGAAAAATTTGTGAAAGCAGACTTTACATCAGCAGCTATTGCCTACTTAGGTATATTTAATTTCACTGTCTGAAATAATTACTGCAATGCAAAAGGTGATTCTTCGCAGCTACACAATTATAAATATTTCAATGTTGTATCTTGAAATTTTAATTCTATAAAAGTTTAAAGCCGTCAAGTGACCAAAAATGTAAGTATAACATTGTTTGTGCTTAGTTTTATAACAACTTTTGAAACGTAGCGTTGTGCACTAGAACAACTTGAGCGGTCATCGCCCTGCCTTTAGATCTATGTTAAGATAATTGTATCAACCGCAGTGTACCCAACCACACGGAGGCAACGTGGACTGGACGTGGGCTCTAAAAGTGCCCATATACGGACAGTTTTCCTTCAGGCGAGCCTGACCTGATAGTCTAATCGTTTCGTCATTGTATACCCGATTATAACAAGGAAATACTAGAATGTATTTTCATGCAAATAAATACCAATTGATTAATTCAAAAAGCACCTCCCCATAAGTATTCTAAATTTATGTATTAAATATCTGTATTATAACCAAATCGATGATCAGATAGTTGTCTCTATATTAACATTAAAATAAGACAGAATATGTTCCCATGATCAGCAATTTCTTTTATTGTATGTAAGTTTTTCGTTATAATAAAATTTACATTAATGTACATTTATTGTGTGTATTTGAATATCATTTTCTCCGCCGACAGTAGGTAGGTACTTACTAATATTAGCGTACTCAATAGACCGCCCGTTGTCTTCACTTGATGGCCAATGAATTATATATAATAAAAATAAATAAGGACCATTTGTTCCATTATAATGTACTCGGACTTCAAATATATTAGACTCGTTTAGCGATAGATTATTTGTCCGTATTTTACAGTTACTATGGATTTTTATGCCACGAATCCCGAAGCTCAAAAGTTAAGTAAAGAGCTATGCCACCCCTTTTCTATAGAAGTGTAGTAATATTTTAGAAGTGACTTCATTTAAAAGTAATTTAATTTATTTATTGGTATTTGTAAAGATGATCCAGATACTTTTAGTAGTAATTTTTCGTAAAAACGAAGCCACCGTCACGTTAATTAACGAATGTTGAATGGTATTTTTTTGCTGTTACATGACACTATTTAAATTTATAATTAACTCCTTTACCACTAAATTAAAATTAACTCCATTAGCAAGTAATATTTTGTATGGGGGGCATGTTTTTGAATAGACTGCGACCCCTATTAACAACAAATGCAACCTCCAGGTTGGAGAACGACGCTTTAGAAAAAATATAAGTATTGGTGTAGTTTAATTAAAACGAAAAGATTACTTACCTCTTCATAATCAAGTCTTGCTGTTAGAGTAAAAACTCCTGTCTGCGGGTTTAGTGAGAACACATCGTTGGCCCAATCAGATATGACGGTGTACGTCAGCAGGGCGTTGGCTCCCGAGTCCAAGTCTGCGGCCGCGACGGTGCCCACGACAGAGCCGCGGGCCGCGTTTTCGGGGATGTCGAAGGAGTACGCGCTCTCTTTAAATACAGGCGGGTTGTCGTTTGTGTCCGTCACCTGTAAGTTATGATAGTTTCAATCAATCAACTACAAATCAATATAATGAGCTAATCGAATCTTATCCTGGAATCGAATAGAAATATGCATGAAAGGATGTAAAATATATTTTCAATAGTAATTGATACATATTATGTTGTACGTAAACATTACACAGACCTGCAGGATAGTTGTAGAAATTATTGTCGTTTGTTTATGTGCTTATAACCAATCCAAAAACCGAATCCATTATTGCGACAGTTGGAGTATGAAGATCTAGTTTTTATCTTAATGATAATTAACAGCAGTATCCTTTCAAATAAGATAGCATTACTTCAAGTGTTATGTTTAAGTTATTGTGTAGTAAAAATTGACAATAAATTTTGTCCACGGTCAAGTTTCACATATATGGATACATGTACGTGTATTTCTGCAAATTAGTTGATAGTAAACTCATGCTAGGTATGTATTGTAATAACGCTTAGATTTCCATCCCTATTTCCTCACAAACGGTTATGAGCCCTCGCCAAATCCGGGTTTCTTATCCTCTTAAAACAACGAATAAAAAAGGTTATTACAAAACATCAAGTACCACTAAATTAAGGTCCTACTAAAAACTGAAGCACTCCAAATATTTGTGCACACCGGGTACATAACTGTCAGTACATTGTTAGCCATCTTATTATATTTCTATTGAAGAATCGCACCTTTTAATGAAACAACAAACGATCAGTCGTGACGAACTAAGTAAACGTGTAAACAATTGTGTATTCCGACAAATGAGTCAGATAAACAAAGACAGTTATACATCACAGCGGCAAGGTATGTGTGCCGTAATAAAATACTGGTCCGAGCCTGCTCCGGCATCAAATTTGACAGCACCGCTACATATGTTATTTGAGAGCAGTTTTGTAACGAACATAAATGCATGGCATTTAAAAATATCATCTACGCTGAATGAATTCTTCATCGTAACTTGTTTATGGAATCCATTGCTTATTAAAATTGTACGAGAGAATATTGTTTGCCTGATTCTTTTTTTTAAGATAAAAACGTTGGCGTAAAAAAGTATTACCTTTAAAGTTTTTTAAAATTATTTGTATGATTCATATTTTGCCTTTTATGGCGTAGAAATTTAGGAAACGACTGAAATGATAATTAAATTCCCACAATTAATACGAACATGCGTATTTTATCGATTTAGTTGACTTGCCTGTATAGTTATCGTAACGTCCGTGAACTGGATGCCGTCGTGTGCCCGAATGGTGATCTGGTACTGGGGAACAGTCTCCCGATCCAGAGGTTCGTTCAAGGTGAGCGCTCCGCTCTGGGAATCCAAAGAAAAGGGCGTCGCCTCATCGGACCGGATGCTGTAGGCTGTGGTGCCAATAGTGTCTGGATCTTCCGCAATTATATTAGCTATCAGTTGCCCCGGAGTCAGGTCTTCAGACGCGTAGTATGCCGGAGGTATGTTCTTAAATTCTGGAGGGCTGTCGTTTTTATCCAGAATCAAAACTTCGACCTGGAAAAAAGATTTAAAAAATTCAAACACGGCAAAAATACAAAAAACTGGTCAATTTTACGTCAATATTATCACCATTTATTATTTAGTAAAAAAGTATTAATTTGTAAAAACATATTGATAGCATTATACCAATTGAAAAATTATGCAAATAATGTCATTTCAAATGTATTTTGTATGCGAAAGCGGTCAACGTCGACCTCCACAAATAATCACATCAAACATTTGTCGAAACAATTTGAAATGTCTGAAGGAAAAACGAACTATTGTTACTGTAACGTATTTAGGCAAGCATCGACTTCTATAAAAGCGAGCCACGCCAGGACGGGTTATGTTTTATTTATAACTTTGGCACAAAATCGGCCACTTTAACACAGTATAAGAACACGAACCAAATTAATAATTCTAAAAATGCAGCCCGCGAACGGCGACTTGGACAAATGTGTAGTGGACTGACTTGACTGACTGCCATAATGACAATTTGTGCCTCTGATTATTTTATATAATCGCGCTATATTTAGATTAAATTTAATAAAATTATGAGCTATTAACGTACTGCCCCGTTAGGGCCTGGCGTGACGGTTATGTATGTATGACCTATTATTATTTTTAAACCTCAAATGAATTCAGACGCGAGTGGCTAGTTATTTTGTAATTAAAATGTTTTAATATTTGTTTTTACAAATTAAGTTCATTACAATAATAATTATGATATAACTTTAATATAAATAAAGGTTGTTATAACAAAAACTGTATAAATATGTCGGTATTATCTGATAAAGCGAACTAGTCTAATCGATGTTAGGTTCGTTTATACAAATTGACATGGTTCTGTCAAAGAGTTTAATCGTTGACCTTAAACGAAGGTTAGTTTAATTCCCGCTTGATGAGATTTATTAGATAAGATTTATGGTCAGAGGCGAGCTTTACAACCGCAACCGGTGGACGTTTACAAAAAGCCGTTCGAACGAAACTCGACAAGTCAACAAAGGGACAGGGAGTAAAAGATTAAAACCAGCATCATTTCGTCATTCGTAGTCTGAAGCACGAAGAATTCGGGCCACAATGATCGGGGCCGTCACAGATAAGAACAGGCCGATTGTAGAGAGTTCCCTGGCCTCGACCACGAGAAGCTGCGCTTTTGTTATGATGACTCAATCTTTTCTTTGTACACGACTTAGGGGTGCCGTCTTGAGAAGCACACGTAGAATAACTCGAAACGCCTACGATATTCAACGTAAGAGAAGCAGCAATTAACGCTGATGGTACCGTCCAGTTTGTCGAGGAAATAAATTGAAACGTGTTAATAAAATTTATTGTTCAAAAAATAAGAATGCATGAGAGAATGTTGGATCGCTCGTAAACGTTGCGGCATTTTATTAGTATTACAGTACATACGAGTATCTTCGTCGATGTATCAACTTACGAGAAGCGAAAATCTTACACGGATGCGGCTTTTGTCGTTTCTAATTGTATAAAAGCATCATGAATTAACAGTCTAACAGGTAACACAAACTTAGCTCGAGAACAACGAACAATACGTATTTTATTTACGTTGCGGGCAGCCAGTTAAAATGTTCGTACAAAAAACAAGAGATTTATGTTGAAAAAGCTTACACGTAGTTCGTCTCGCGCTATTGGACCCCCTATAGTTCATGTTTGAAGTAATCGATTAAAGGAAGAGAAATGACAGAACGTCTGTTTAGTCGGATCGTCGATTAGTCAAGTTTCGATAATTGATTGTGGTTCGCTACTAGATTAATATAAAGTATTGTACGTTTGTTGTAACATAAGTTTGACTAATGATCATTACATTAAAGACATATATTAAAAATGTAGGTACATAGTCAGTAGGTACCTATATTCTATAATCAATATCATTCGGTTCTGTTACGAACACGAACATTTAGTTTTAAAGTTTCAATAATCAATCTTAAGAAGTAACTTAAAATATAATATATGAAATTGTGCAGACGTTTGATTCGTACATTAAAACTTTTTTATATTGGGTTAATGATGTCCCGCCATTATATCGGTTTTAATTTTCACGTTCGCTATTTCAAACTGTTATTTTTTCATTTTGTTGTCGATCGAACGGCCGCAGTCGGCTTTGGGCTCTGAAAAATGACCTTTCAATTTTGTCGTTTTGGACACAGTGCAATGTAAATTCACGAACATCAATCATTCTAGTCATTTACCTCGAAATTTTCGACGTCACTCCTTTTATTGCCTTATTTCATTTTTATATAATTTCACCTTGCACCTTCGATCACGACAGTGTATCCCTTTGCTACTTTGGTGTTCGTATAATTTATCATTTTTTATTATATAGATTAGATATTACGTCGTTCACGTCAAAAAATGTAATTTATGTGTTGTTATTGCATGTGTTGCATCGTGACTCATAATATTTGTGTCATATTAGGCTTTAAGATCATTTCTATTTAATATTTAACTTAACTACATTTATTATTAAGTTTAATTTCATGCGAGGTATTAAACTATCGTCAAGAGGTTTTAACATTTGATACGAAGTGATCGAAGAGAGTAGATTTTTATAAAGCTTATAGTTAAAGAGACAAATAGAATTCTTACTACAATGTTTTTCATAGAATCGCACTAAACTTGGGTCAAATATAAGATAATATGTATTATACATATGTAATACCTCTACATGTAGGTAAAACATCACATATGTAAACTAAAGAAAAGTAAAACATGGCTTTGTATTTTGTAGAGTTGAAATCGCAATTAATTTGATTTTATGTTAAAAACATATTTTCATTGAAAAGTACATCTTAGATAACTAATAAAAGTACCATGTTTCACATAGACGAACTATGCAAAGGGCATATATAATATGAGTGGCTGTTGCCGACGGATATGGTGGCATCGTTTAGGTTTTGAGTCTACGTTTAGAGGCGTTCGTGACCGCGCCGCGCCCGCGTTCCCACCGCTATTCCCCCAGGACTCGGCACAATTATGTTATGCTGTCAAAGAGGAATGTTGCCAGAAGGTACTTCACACATTTGTTATCTCGAACGTTTAAAGTAACGGGCCTTTCGCTAACAACAAGGTATGTTTTTATATTTATATAATACGTATAATGACTTGTAAAGCGATCTTTATATGCAGATTGTGTGTATTTACGGCTAACTGCTAGCGTTATGGGCAAGAACTTCTTGAAAATATAAATTTAGAAGCAAGATTCAATAAATACACAAACGTGTGCTCAGTTTCACATGGGAGTACACGCAAAAATAATCTATTTGTAAATCTGAAAGAGCAAACGACCTCACCGACAGCCACCTCGCGGCTGGTCATGCAAAAAGTGACCAACGCGGAATCGCTTTTTGCTTATAAATGTTACGGGGCATAACACAAAAATTACATTGTAAAATATCGAATAATGAAATCACGATTCGAGCACGTATCTCGTTGAATGGCAGTTACGGGCAGTGAAGTTAAAATGTATAATTTAAAATATTTATATAATACGTGTAATTAGTTGGCATTATGGTGCCTAAGTGCAGGTCTATACGTGCACTGTTCCCTACGTGAATTAGCATGCGGGCGAAGAGTCCGCCCACACCGGCCATCGGCTGCATCCCCGTAAATATATGTAAAATATGCACAAAAGTACCCTGGATAAAGTGCATCGATAAGAGGCGACGCAATTTGCATCGCCCCGAGCGCGTGGCTCGCAACATTCGGCCCTGTGTTTACCGAAATTTCTAGACTGATAGTGACATTTACTTCAGTTACATTTTACTCAATAAAAACTAGCCCGTATTTAAAATGCAACAATATTTACGTAAAAGAAATCGTTTCAATAGTTCTATCAGAATTTTTTAAATCACGGGTGCTCATACTCTTCGTTACATTATAACTTTTTAAAATTGCATGCATGCATAAAATTGAAAATATATCTAATATAAATTAAATATGTATATTAATGTAATGCAAACCATCATTCTTATCTTTGAAGTTTGTTGTCGAAAGTAAATTATATTATGGGAATCGGCGTAATAGGTCCGACGGCAAAAATTAAATGATATTCGCAAAGGAAACTGTAGCATTGATTCCGTCCAAATTGTCCTTCGTGTGCCATATGAATCCGATAATAATAATATTTATTATTAGCAAGCATGCCACGATCACGGCTCGCGGGCAACGCACGCAAGCACCCTCAATTTCTCCTAAATTCGCATCCCGAGGGCACTATCTTCGTATTATTGTCTGATCGATAGCATAATTTCCTAATAACATTGCATACCTCACATATTTCTTGATAATCCCAAATAAGTGCATCTAGTACACAGATTTTGTCACACGACGTTTGTAAGTGGTAGACGGAAACCAACGATGCAGCTAAAATATGTCACACATGGTCCTTCCTTTTAAAATATGGTAGTATTTGAAGTGATTTCGTTTACGGGTTAGAAATAATTTTTAATATTATCGTTTTTATCGAATTCAAAATCATACATTTCACTAGTGAGTGACATTAGAAACAAGCTTAAAGCAGGTAATAACAAATGTACATTAACGGTAGTTCGTTTTTGAGTTATAAAGGGAAAGCAGGAAACGCTAATAAACTCTCCGTAAACAATATTCAACGTCTCCTAACAAATAAATGAAGTACACGAACGAAAATCACGAACTCAAAATTTTTCAACGTCGTCCCCGGATGGAGATCGGCGCATGCGGCGGCGAACACAAAGCGTCAACCATTAGCCAACTAAAACCAAATGAGAAAATTTTACTTTTTATATTGTTTTTACATTATAAATCTTGGCAGTACTCTTTAAATATTTGCAATGTTAAATAATCATGCTATTAATTGACAGATTTCTTTATTGAATTCAATTGTAGGGTTGCTGTAA
>DWQT01000381.1:0-23788 GCA_018244895.1 Myscelus amystis hages | reverse complement strand
CTGTATTTGAAAAATACTTTATGATTGCAATTTTTAGATTAATTGGTATTTACTTTACTCGACGTATTTGAGTACAATACGATTAAGCGGTTTCTCCATTTCATAGCTTTTGTAGCTACAAACTTCTTTCATACAATGAATATCTTCATTTTAATTTTCTACTTGCTAGTCCTTAAATATTTGCTATACGAAAGTTGAAAAAACAAAACGCGTTCAAAAGCATTTTGGAAATCGAATGCCATTTATAGATCATTTAATTAAACCGTGATAGCAATAAAAACTTAGATGGTATCCGTTGATAATATTCTTACACAATTCAGTTATGAGGCGTGACCAGATGTGCAACGAAGATATACCACATTATGATATCAAAATGTCACGAACAAGATGTTAGTGTTTGATTTATACCAAATGTTTACTTGCGGGCTTGGAGTAACGTACATAACAGTACTTTTTTTATATTTTTCTACGGGAATTTTAGGTTTTCTACGGGACTTGTTATTTTACTAGTGCCATTTTACATTGTTACCCAAAATCTCTGTAACAATTGATATTTCAAAATACGTAAATTCAACGATCCGTGCATCAATCTGATATCGCGATTTCTCATTCATAATGAATGATTTCTTTCATGGGATTTGGAAAACGAAGGAAGCACTTCACTAGCTCCACAGTTTTATAGCGTCTTGACAAATTAATTAATCGACTTGACGAATCACACGCAGCTAAATATGAAACACGTGAGATATTGATATCGTTTACTTCGCATTTAAAACAACTTTCAGTGACATTGACATGCGCGTAATGTTGCATCAGCTCTATCTTTGCTCTAATTCATTTCGCGATTGAATCGTTACCGCGAAAGATAAACAGCCACCGATTTTAATATTGATAACAACGACATTGTTAAAAATATTTATTATACAATTTTGTAGATCTTCTATTTGTTCAATTAACGTTAAATGATATTAGAAAAATGCTTTTCATGAATATGATAGACAATTTTTTGTTCGGTTAGATAAAACTTTGTGGCTGTTTTTAATTTACGGGAAATCTTCTGAGTGAAATGAGATTTAATGTTACTAATAAGTTGTATCACGATATTGTGAGTGATAATGAACACTTATGACACTGTACGCGTTAAACATGACTTGATGCCACAATGGATTACCCCACGCCTAGATTGCTCTACATTGATGTTCACGAAAAGCCGCCCCGTCGTAGAATGAGTAATTAAAATTAAGCAAATAAGCACGTGTGATGTAAATCCAACATACAGCGATAACGATAGTTCGTGAATTTCGCACATGAGGAAATCATTTTAAGTAGAGCGCGTAGTTTGAACGGGCGCAATGACAATGACCCGGCGGCAGCGGTCGCGTGCGCCTCTACTGCAACTGTTAACTTCAACTTTTTCGTTTTCGTCACGACTCTGTACCGTGTCACTCAACAACAATTATAATATACACGCACTTATGTGCCCACAAGATAAAAATACAATGTACTAAAAGCGACAATGAATCGAAAACGTAATATACAACATGACGTACTCATCTGCAATGATGTTTTTTATTCCAGGATTTTCATCGAATCGTGAAAATTTTGATAGTAGAATTTCCAAAAAAAATCAAAATTGACGTAAACGTTACTAATACAATAATTATAAGCTTATCGCTATTTATATAGACCATAGATAATCTATCGCTGCAGTAATGAAAACATTGCTATTTTACACGTGATTGTGAAAGATGTAAGTTATCGTATCCGTCATAAAATTAGGCGAGATACTTGTTATGAGCGTTCCAAGCTGCGGAGGTCGGGTACCCTGCAGCGTGCCGCTGTTGGGCAAGGCACTGTTTGAAAACAAAGTGCAACACAACTGGTTCTCTGTATCAGATCAACAACTATAAATTAACTTATTGTAATATGAAACCTTTGCTGGCGCACTGTTCATGATCCGATATTGTAATATTTACCGCGATCTACAATACGTAATTAGAATATTTTATTATTTTATCAGAAGAGACAATAGCTCTCTTACGTTTGTTTATAAGTGCATTACTAAAATCACTAGTAACTTAAAGAAATAGGAAAAGCATGTGATAGAAGAGTACTTACCAAGAATTTCATTTTTGTGATTAGTTATAAAGCACAGAGAGAAAAGGGAAGAAGGATTTATAAAAAAATTATATACAATTTAACGTTTAATAGCGCTACTGGAAGACTAGTATCTTCCAGGACTCGCTATGTTGAAGTGCAACTTGCGTCTGTTTGAAATGAGGGCGGGAGCGCGCTTTTATACGTCGGCGCGTGCGCAGAGGGGGTGCAGGCCGCGGGTCTCGCACGTGAAAGTATTGGGACATGCCATTGATAATAGGCGAATATCATAGGTAGATATTTCAATGGCACTATTTTTGGGCTTTATTTAGAGTAAAACTTGTATATCCTAGCGATAGTGTTATTAAATGATTATTATAACAGCATTGTATAATTTAGTGACTTAAAATGTAAGGTCGTAAGGCAGTATTCATTGGATTGCAGCGGCAAACTTTACGAGTAATTCATATCATAAATGTATTTTCATTTTATTTTTTGCACGGTCTTTGTTAACATTATCTGGTCAGTTTAAGGTTTTGTGGTAGATTTGTGTTTAGGTGAAAATGTGTAATTTTCATCTAATTTTGTCGTTTCTTTAGTATAAAGTATGATTGTTTTTCTTGCGTATTATTAATTCAGTATCACATGCGAATTATAGATTATATTTATGTCGAAATTTACATAAATGCAACTTTACTTTACATTAATCATTTATATTATTACGAGTTTGGTACCAAATAAATATACTTAATAGAATGAAAAACGTTGTAAGTAAAATGTTATTTCGTTTAAATTGAAGCTTAACTTATATAGGTAAGTATATCAATCCTTTAATGTGTCTCAGTTTCATGTTAATGCTGTTAAACGGTCATTTATGTATTTTTCAATGTGTTAGAAAATGTGTATGTCATAAACTAATACAATTTATAAACCATTTTACTTTATAGCGATGGTATATTTTTACTGCAATGCATTGTTCTTTATGGGGCAACGGTAAAACTTGGTTTCTTTAAAATATTGGATTTTCATCAGGTTTAAGTATTAATTTGCAAAATAGCATTTCCTATTCGATTGGATTTTTCTGTTTCAAATTTTTTCTCTCAGTCCTCGCTCTCCGTGGGTGTGTAAGAACAATTTCATTTCTAAGTATAATTCGTCACTATTTCTGTAATCTATATTGCACTTAACATGTTAAGTAACACAATAAGATTAGATTTCATTTGTCAGTGGATTTGGTATGAAGTAGCGGCGCAAAGTGGAGTACAAAAGTAACAACAATAAAGTTATCTGTAGATAATCAATCGTTACAAGTGAATGAATGTGTTTATACATTACTTAAATCTGATAGTGTCACTCAAACCTACGGCGTCGGGCACGACCTGCGCTGTGGCAGACGGGCTAAGGGCCCCGCGGTATAATTCTTAATTATATCACGTTCGTACATTACCTATATATAGTATAGGTGACAGTACATGTAATAAGGTTACTCTATAACATATATAGAGTAACAAACAAAGACAATTTGCATTATAAAGTATGGAACCTTGACAAATCATTACTCAATTAAGTATGTTGTAGACATTATTATTTCCAGATAACATCAAGAAACTCAATTTTTATCGTGCACAAAAAATATGCATTTTACAAGTAGTTTAATAATGCGAGTCATATTAACGTAAACCAAGTTTTAACGGTTTGAAATGACTACAGTTTTATATTAGCCGTGTTAATTGTTTTTTACATTGTAGATATGTAATTAATAAAGAAATAAAGTTGTATCATACATTGTAAGCCTGTTCTAAGAGGACACATGCCGTGAGTATTTTTTAGAAGTAAAGTGTTCGTTACTCGTTTTTTGTGTATACAAGCAACAATTAATCATACTGTAGATAACGGTTACTAACCAATAAATTAATTATTTAGCTCAGACACGCACATACCTACGAGATCATTAACTGATTACTTCACTTGTAATTTCTAAGTGTCTAAGTATTTTTAATCTACATTGTAGCTACTGTTATCGACTACTTGTCGATCAAGTTGAATTTATTTGTACCTATAAAATTACGAAACTTAATTATGTAACCATTTTCCTCTATAATTGCCATTCTGTTTAATCGAGGAAACCGAAAATTGTCCAGTTTTTGCATAGCTTCTTATTGTGCCTTAGAATTTCTTTATATGCTGTTTGATCGGCCTCGCGATCGACTGATTAGAGACCTTGACTGTTAAACAGGAGGTCGCAGATTCGATTCCCAACCAGAACAAAACATTTGTGTTATGAGCGCTTTTGTGTTTTCCGTCTGGATGAATAGGAGTATGCTATATAGAATTAATAATTTACCTGTAGCTATAGGTTACAGGTAAATTATAAATTCACAATTATAATTGACTTGTAACTTTAATTAACTTTAATTTTAACCGATACTCGTGAGACAATACGTACTCGTATTTGACATGGACGTCGCCGCGTCTGTGTCATGTGTCTACGTGATTGTCAAGTGTGTCAACAGCAGACGTATGTACTTATATAGAGTGGTACGTAAGAATGATTTAGGACCAATTTACGGAACGAATCATTTTTACATAACCATCACGCCAGCGGGTGGGCAGGGCGCACCGGGCGCCAAATATTTCTGTCCTCACAAACTTGTCGTGCTTCACCCACATCCATCACTCTCTTAATTTGTAATGACTTTTGTATTACACAATTTGTAATTTTATAACTGGTGAGTACCTATGTTTGAAGCTTTGAAGTATCTACATGTGTACCTATATGACACTTCAGTATAAGCCTTCAAAAAATTACTAACAAAGAAACCACTTATCACAAAAATGTCAAACCTTGGATACGTAATACCATGTATATCAATATATAGTTCTATACGTAGATATATGTGTATATATGTTAATATATCTAGTATATACGGTACTATGTTATCTAGTTCGATATATTAGTTGAGAGCACTGTATATCAAACCAGATTTGTTCGGTAATACTGCGAAAGAATAATTAGTTGTACTTTTCGAAACGACCATCATAAGTCTCTTGAACCGTAAAATATGTTGCCATAATTCCTACGCGCATTGATCGATCAGATTCAATCGCCTCGTCCCACCCAGACCTCACCTAGAGTCTGGATACAAGTTGAAAATCTCATTACAGATTAAATCAACTTCACGTGCTAAATTCATTATGCGGCTAAGCTATTCGAATCGATATCTGTATCGACAAAATCGTAACTCAAACAGCGGATAATCGATAACCATGTGTCAATATTGTCGATGCTACGATTAATGATTCTCAACAGATATTCATTATACAGTATGTTTGGCTGATCAATGTGTACAGAGATATCCTACTAATATTGACTGGCCTCGTGGTCGAGTGGTTAGAGACCTTGACTGTGAAACCGGAGGTCGTGGGTTCGATTCCCACCCAGGACAAGCATTTGTGTGATGAGCACATTTGTTTGTTCTGTGTCTGGTCCTAGTAAAAATATGTATATAAGTAAGTATATCAGCTGTCTGGTTACCATACATAGGCAATAAATTGCCTAATTTGGAATCAGACAGCCGTGCGTGGAATTGTCCTAAGATATTATTTATTATTATTAATAGCCATATGTACATATTTCATATTTCATATTTCTATAACACGGCTATATATACAATGTTTAATGTTATCTTAAGCTATACAATTGACCACCAACAAAGCGTAACTTATAAAGCCATATATTCTCCTGCTTTGAGGAAACATACGCAATCCATCAAGCTGTTCCATTTGAGTTATGGGGTTGATAATTTTCTCAGAATTTTCTCATAAAAGATATTAAGTATAAATCGCTTATAGGTCCTAGCGACCCATATATCGTGGCGATAAAATAAGTAGAATTGACCACAGGTAATCTTTTATCGACCGGCACCCTTGTTATAGACTATGATTTACCCCCTATAACACTAGAACAACAACTATATTCAATATTAAATATACCAGTTTTTTTTTATAACAATATACTGGCAGTTAAAATTCTATATATTAATTACGACTACATTCATACTGTTGCCCTGAATTAATGAGATACGTGGTGTAAAAAACGTGTTCATCATTTCATCACTTTATTCCAACTTACAATATCTGACATTAATAATGTTATTTTATAAAATTAAATTTGGAATATATACATACATATCAGCCAGTAAACATAAAACTTCTTTCTCAGCATAATATAAACTTAAACATATAAACTTCTTTCTGAACACACGTAATAAAAGAAAGTCCCAGCTTTCCAGTCGAAATCAAGGTGTATATTATAGAGATCATTAGACTGGCTTAGCTTAAGTAATGGAATCTACTTGTTGTACAACTCGACGGGTGTCCAGTCTAACCGTAAATCCTTTTAGTGCAGCCCAGCGGGAGCCAGTCAACGACCATCACTCTTGTATTTACGATCGCAATACGTTCAGGCTACTTACTACGGGTAACACAGAAAAGAAAACAAATCCAATGAATATTATAAATGCGATAGTTTGTCAGTATGGATCTTTGTTGCTCTTTCACGCAAATACTACTGAACCGATTACGATAAAATTTGGTATGCAGGTAGCTGAAGAGCCAGAATAACATGTAGGCTACTTTTTATCCCGGAGTTCCCGAGGCATCGGGATTTACACGGGAATAACGAGAATTTATTTTGTCGTAAGGCAACACGAAGTTCGCCGGGCCAACTTGTTATGCATATTCCTACGGTATTCAAGTAAATAATGCAATTGTGAATAACATACCCGCAAATTTCTAAATGTCCGGTGATACAGGATTTTTAATGTAAGGAATATTTTATGTTTATTCGTATTAATATTCGTAAATGACAAACTAAAAGGCCCCAGTTTTAAGACATAACTCACCAATAATTTTGAACTTATACATTAATATCACATAACTCTAATATAATATAACGTATTTTTTTATTTAACGGCAAGTCAAGATAAACACAGCAACACGTCTCTAATACCATTGGCCACGATTAATGGGAATTAGTTTAAAATATTGACATAATTCAATTCTCAATTAAGCAGCTTTGTAATACAAAATCAATACATACGTCTGGTATATTATGTACTTGGTTGTTTCGAGTATTATGTATGTTGCCTTGACTTTGAAATTCTCATTTATATATTACGAAAAAAATATTCATGTTGCGTTTATTAATCTTCACACTGATGTTAGATAAAAATATTGTATAGCAATTGTAAGTTATGGTTTTTAGACGTTCTGTGACCCTAAAACGCAATAGTATTCAAGTCCATTAACAGAAACATCGCAGTGCTTCACTTAGCGGTGAATAAAAACTGTAGCCGTGTAAGAACACTCTAAATAGGACTTTTCCTTACTATTCGTCTTCATTCATGTAATTCGATTTTAATGTACTTTTTCACATTAAATCTTCAGTAAAAGCAACATAAAATACAATTTGAAAGTTTGTAGGAAAGTCCACTAGGTTAGCACTAACCACTAGATTAAACTAGGTATTACGGATTATATTATCCGATGTCTAGTAATAAAATGATACGGTCCCCTTAACTACCTAGTTATAATAAACTGCGTGCAGGTGCAGCAAAATGGCGTCACGTGCGACCAATAGTTGTTCATAATGGACATTATGGGTATTTCAGGAGTACCATTTAATGGTCTACTTTAAAAATAACTCAAATAACTCAAGCTATCAATGTCACAGTTGACCTTCGACCCATTTTTAATATATTTCAGCAGGCCGAAGTTTCTAATACACATTGATTCCTACCCTACATAATCCTAATAGTCCAGTCGCTTTAATTGATTTGCAAACACTAAAACCACAAATAAGTTTATTGTTATGGTGGGTTCGATATAGAGGAAGAAGGTATACATTAATATTGTGAATGTATTAAATATGTGGAGCGTTTATTCGGTTTATTAACAACAAAATACTTATGTTTTCCATTTGAATTGCTTATTGCCAAATGGACGAGTTGCTAAAAATCTGTGTGCTATTATTGGTTGTCTTAATATCTGGCCAAAGTTTGAAGTGAGGTAAAATAATGGACTCAATTGTTACAAAACTTAAAAATTTTGCTTAGAATTATAAAACACGCTCTATACTACATATTGCGATTATATATTCCTTACCATTATCGTTATATTGGAACGTTAGAAAGTTAATTTACTATTGTAGGGATTATGCGGTAGAGCGAACAGTAACATTAAACTGAAGGTGTCATTGATGGAGTAACATGTACAAATTTTTATTCCCTTCTTTTAATATTCCTTTATCGGTAGACACGCGGAAAACATAAATTGAAAGTAAAATAAGTAAGTAACAGAACGGAAATACGTTGTAGATTTAAATGAATACAAATTGTATTGGAACATGTGCCCCGAAATTCGATTGTTTCTTGCGTAAAAACAGTCGAAAAGCTTGTTGAATTCGTTTGATACGCTTACATGTAATACCTACATCAAATGTAATAAGCAAAGAAATGTATTATAAGGATGTTATTATGTAGTGAATAATTACGTATGTATGTACATGTTATATTGCTCGTATGAACTTAGCATGCCTTTGAGTCTTGTATGATTACACGTTTGATTTGGATAGACTTTTCCAATATATAATAGCACGTTAAACAGTCAATCTTGATTTTAATAGACGAGTACCAAATAGTTAATATCTTAACTTAGCTCGTTAGGGCGGTTGGAACCAAACGATACGGTTAATCGCTAATATATACCAGTTACAATCAAGTTCAGTACACATTCATTATTATGGCTCTCTGTAGGTTTACATAACAACAAATCTAAGAGAAATGAAGAAATAAATGCTGTAACTGAACTGAAAATTCACGGGATGACAGAAATGAGAAGCGATGATATACGCATAATCTTGGAAAGTAAATTTTATTTACAAAGAAGCTCATTTACAACCGATGCATGTTATAAAGGAAGATATTCATCATATCTATTGAACACAAAGTTTATCTCGAGAAACTCAGAATATACTTAGCCTTAACGAAAGCGTTGCCACCTGCCCTAAACCTAACTTTTTTTAATAGCCATGTGGACTTACTCGTCCTGTAAGCTCTGACCCAAAGTTACTAACCCACAAAAAAGTACTTTAGCAATATGAGCCTATATTATATACTACATAAGTGAAACCTCAAGTAATTTCTTGAATTGCAAAATAAATTTTACAAAGTGAAAATTAAGTAAGTATTGTACGTTATTTGTACATCTTACGAAAACATTGAATTCATTCATCTATAATGAGTATAACATCGACAGAATGTTGTTGGAAACCGTAATCCTATTAACTCAGGGAAGGGAGCGACCACTATTGGTACAAGCCGGGCTCAAAAAACATTGAAATATGTACCTCTTAGCGATGTTTCCTATAGAAGCGTTTGTTTGTGTTTACGTACATTCGAAACGAAATCGAGGTAAAAGGATTTGAAAACGCTTTGATGTGAAAAGCCGCCCCAAGACGCATAATCCACTCGTAAATACGGACGATAAGTGTATGTTAATATTTTATTTAGTCACTTATCGGTTTGATCGTAAAAAGTACATATTTTATCCCATTTTACATCATTCATATATGGAAAGCCGTAGTTTATAAGAATGTAACATACTTAGCTGCATAAATGAAAAGCGCACGTGAACAGGTATCAAAATATTCAAACTGATTTCCAAGCTATGAACGTTCACAATGTTTACGAAACAATACAGTAATTTGTTATCAGAGCCTTCATAAGATGTATTACAATTCAGATATTGTTATTTAAAAATATCAGTTCATAAATAAATAATAGGAACGAGTCCCCAAGTTAAGCCATACAAACATTCGATATAAATTTAACAATGTTCAAAAGCAATACTTTTCCCTACCGCTTGTAAATAACTTCACAAGGTTATCAAAGCAGCACTCGGCACAAAAACTTTGAATCATTTATTAAAGTTGAAAGGTACGGCGGAAAGCACATCAAAGAGGCTTAAATTCTTCAATCAATACAACCGTGAGTTTATATAAAATAACTTTCGATAAACATACATAGCAATAATCGAATACTAGAGGGTCTAAGAACTCTATCGGCCTGATGGATTATGGTTAAGATGAAAAATACAACCTATAACTAACTTTAACAAAAAGAGAGAGTCAACTTCCATAGGCTAGAGAGTTTTTTTTGACTAAGTATATATAGTTTTGGCCACACTATCAAAGAGTTATAAGTTACTCTACAACGATGGATAAAAGCATTCTTTACGCTGACGCTGTTGCATATTGCAAGCGATAAGTAACTTGTATATATATTTATATATTATATAAATATAATACTATTTTAAAATTGTCCTCCCTATTGGAACAATAGTCATAACTTCAACAATTGGGCATATTTCGATGTGAGAGTCAACAGAAACTATAAGGTCAACATTTTTGTGTTCCATAATTGATTCATCACGAAACACCATAATTGACATACGAAACATGAACATTAATTGGGATCGAGGCACATTGTCTCCCCAATTTTCATATCTATAGTAAAATACACCTTAACGTTGTGAAATAAAGTCTATTTTCTCCTTAGCAAATCTTTCTATATGGAAAATGTATCGACCGAAGCAGTTCCAGATTTTGTTTTCGTTTTTGCCGGGCCGATAGAAACATACCCTAAATTAAACCGACATTATTGATTTATGGAACGGCCATATTGTTTTAATAACTTCAGTAATAAAGTGAGTTTTAGCTAGTATTAAAGGGATGAGTGTAAAATTGAATAATTTCAACTTCAACTTATAATATAGCGTTAAGAGAAAACGTAATGAAATAACAAAACTACATTAGATAATTTTTACTCGTATCGTGATGACTTATTTCAAACGAATATAACTTTTTGGAGCCAAGAGATACAGTGAATTTAAATCGTCTATGAAATTATCTAATACTAGTTACAAATAATTGGCAACAGTTATCTATCCAGCTTTGGCAAACTACTGTATAAAAGTGCTCTAGATGCTCAGCGGTCGTCGTCACTTAAGAACAGCTGGCTAGAATTAAGCCACTTCCATAATATAACAAAATGCTTCATGCTGGGCCAACCGCGAACTGCCGTTACAAAGATTAATGCGATACATTGATAATACCTCTTGCCTCAGTTATTTTAGAATTGTATTCGTGGAGAGAGTTTAATAAAACCTGAAAAGCGTATAATTCAGTCTTAAATTTCGGGGCTTTTGTTAAAAACGGTTCATAAAAGTTGTCAGCTCAGGTGGCTGTAGATTATAGCCGGGCCATAAATCTCTTAAAGTAATGTTTTGTTGCTTTCAGAATAATAAAGATTTACTTGTCTACTGTGAAGTATCGAAAAACAGTTAAGCTGTTTACTAGGTGTAACGAACATGTTCGCTATTAATGTTTTTAAATAATAACGTTAAATAAATCGGTACATCAGAGCCCATTATTATGGCGCCAAGCCATTACATTGACAATTTAATGAAGAGCTATTCAAGTTTTGGAAATGAAAGCGATACAATGTATGCGGTTCCATGGATTAATGGCAACTGTTTCGTTTTAGTAAATAGCAAATACTAAGGCCGATGTAAAGGAGTTACCACTTTTTTCTCATCCTATATCACCACAAATGTATCTTTTCTTTCCTGCTATCTTTTATCACTTTAGAATTTAAAACAGTTACTTACCTACTTTTCTATGATATTTTCTCATGTAACGTTTCATAATTTAATAAATATCAATTTTACTTAAAATTCAACATACAAGACTCAAATTTCATAAAATAAACGATAAAGATAAAATTAATATCAAACCCTCCAACACCGCCATGTGTAGGTTCTTGGCCGTTTTGGAGATTTTCTTTCTAATTAAGGACCCTCGTAATTAAGGATTGAAATTTCATTACAGGGTACTAGAGTTTTGCAAAGGAAAATTAGCTTTTATTTCTTCAAAGATAATTAACCTACAAAGTTGATAATTACTAGCATCTGATTTCAAAAGTGCGGTCATTGTAACCGTAAGTAAAATTGGCAACTGCAATAACCGATAACTTACAGACTTGAGACGTGGATCTATCCTGCTGTCATCTGTTCAGACGCGCGGTCAGACAACGGTGACAGACTCACAGCGCCGTAAACTGATCTGATTACTTTACAACGGGCTCGGGTCGATCGCATTTCAGCGATTTAATAGAATTGTCTCAGTTTGACGCAGTCACTGAACTGACTCCATCTGAAGGGTTGTATTGTTTACAAGAACAACGGTTTCGTATCAAAACTTCTACTTTGACGAACATTTTTATAGCTGACTGACTTCTCTGAATCAAACACGACATTAAAGCATCAAGGCAATTTGTTATATCAATACAATGTATGCAAATATTCTTATTTATGAAATACTAGCTTCTAGTAGATAAATAGTACCCATCTGTTGCCCTAAGAACTACTGAAGTCAAGATATATATTGTGTGAAAATAAATTCAAATGATTTTAGGTTATTATATTGAATATACTTATTACATTGCATAGTAAAACAAATGACAAAACAAAGTGAAATCCGTATTCTATTACGCAGATGTTTCACATCGCATAAATTATGAACATAATGAGATTAGTCGTTCTGCGTGCACGTAAAAGCGTACTCAACGAGCTGATTTTGAGGGTCTAACGTGTTCATTAAGCGAACACAAATGTATGGAGTGTTTATGACGTAAATATTGTATGTTGACTAGCTGGCAGACTTCCTTTTACGTGCCAGTGCTGTTAATGACTGCCTGGAACAATGCCCACCACGCCGCGGCTGTGTAGGTTCATGGTCTCGAAACGATTTAGCTGTAATTCCTTGTTCTTTAGCTATATCATGTTCATGATGTATCCCGGGAAGACTAAGTATGAAAAAGAGGCATCGAGTGAATACTACGCAAAAGCGAACAAGGACTATCAAAATCGATACTCAAAGCGCAAGAAAACAACCCTTGTTGTTTTACAATTGATAGCTGAAGATAGCAACTAGCAGATTGTTTCACTTGCTCTCGAAGCATGGCAATCCAGAGTATCGGCGCTAAGGACTCTGCATTCGCTTATCAAAAACCAGGTACACAACAAAATAAAATAAATATAACTAAGTTCATAATAATGTTTGGCGTCATCTTTGTAAGAAGACTTTAACATTCAAAGCTTCGCCGCAAGAAACAGACTACACCGAAATCAGACAAGGTTAATAATTTGTTAACAGATGGCAACTGGCTAGCCATCCCAGAAAACAAAAAATAAGGAACAATTTTGTTTTAGTAAAATTTATTATATTTATAGTGCTCTATGGTCACTTTTATTCTCTAATGATACCTGTATTTTCCTATAACAATATTTCACTTTGGCAGTACAAAATGAGTAAATAATAAACCGCGGCGAAAGGTCACTGGAAGTTTGCTCACTGGTATTGAATTTGTTGATAGCCGTTCGCCAACAACTGTTGTGATGTGGGTCTCAATGGGAAAGAGTGGTTTTCATGCGCATAACTCCGCAAGTTGATTGACTTTTTCATAATAGCTCTCGATTCTAGGAGCTTAATTAGAAGACTTGAGCAATAAATTCTGAAAAGAGCTTTCAACTTATTACATAGAAGCTGAAACATTTCATACAAACAAAAACTAAAGCCACACTGTCTCAGCGTGTATTTAAGAAGAATTCACTTATTTAGGTGCTTATATAATTAGTTATAAGTTATCTCTTATTAACATAGGCATTATAATATGCTTAAAAAGTCATCCAAACTTAAGAAATATTTTACAATATTAAACAACAGTTTCGTATAAAGTAAACTATGATACATTTAATCTGACGTTCTTTTATAATACTTCTAGATTACTCCTGATAAACTGCGTAAAAACACTATGTTGGAGTCCCAATCTCGAGATGAGGTCGGTACTGTACGAGTATATACAAAAAGCTTTTAATCACGTACTATATTTAGTCGGCATAGCAACAAATCCCACCCAATATTTTATGAGTCAATGAGAACAACAAAAATTCAATTTTCAATATTTTTTTAAAATAACATGCATTCATTGTCTGTTACAGATAACCTTCCTTGGCAGATTGAAATTGGTAAGCATTTTTTTTTTATTTCACGGCTATAATCTAATTCTACAGAGAGATTTTTAAAAGGTACTCAAGATGTAGTACACTGTCAGCTAAATTTTATAATAGAAATGACTTCACGAAGTTTTCCTAACGGCTTTGATACAGTATCTACAATAACACAAAAAATATTTATTATAAATCTAGTAGTATTAATCAATATAACATCCTTCTTGTAACATAAGTTTATAATACGAGTAGACAAGGATTACAATAAAAAAATATTTCAATATTGCAAATAATAATTTCAACGACGCCTGCCTTACTTGTTACATACCTCAGTTGAATTAATTAATATATGAAATTATGTTGAATGTAAAATTATATAAAATTTATAGCTCGATCTTTTTTTAGCGCGAAATATCTCTTCCAATGTTCTCTGGATGTTCTATTAAATAAAACAACAGCAGTTTGTGGTATCAACCTAAATAAGAACAAAACTTCAAGGATGCGAAATAAACAATTATGAGCAAATGAGAAAAAAACTGAAAACAAGAATACCGTTGTTATAAAATCGCAGATTAAAGCAACTCCTATTAATGATATTATGCGTTTCCCATTTATTTGAGACACACTTTGCCTGCCGCAACCCATTACTGATTTAATAACTTTCACAAAAACGAACATATTTATTGTTATTATTAAATATACGGGTAATAACCTCAAAACGAGAATCGCTCCAGATAGGGGATACAGGTTGTCGATAACCACGTCGCAAATGAATTTGATCACGACCATAGTAGCGTAAGCCACAGCTGCAACCGTCCGCTTTTCAGAACTAATATCGCCAGTGTATATCAACACTAGCTTCAAATACGCGAATATTGAAGCACACAGCGACCAGGATATTGACGTTAGAAATAAGTATCCATTAATTAATACAATAGCGTTGTGTAAACTATCGGAAAAGTCATCCAAATACACCGTGAACACAGTAATTGAAATCAAGTGTAAATTCGCTATAACGATTTGGTTGACACTTATAAAGTTGTGAAGGGTGCGCCATCTTGGCATAAGACACCATGTTATTATACATGCCCCAGAACATGCGAGCGACACAATAACTGCAATTAAATGTATCAATTTTTCCGTTACATTATCATCGAATGTCGATGCCATTTCACAATATGTATAATTCTTGCGTTATCTTTCCTTTCACTGTATATTCCTCTGTGTCTCGTTGTCTCCACGCCACGACGAATGTATAACACATAACTAATAGTTACCTAGTGTTTTGTTTATTCATTGGATAGAGATAAGGTATCTATCTACTGCAAGCATAGATATATTTTATTTTAAAATGTTCACATTTCTAAATTAAAAAGTAACAAACTTTGATTCAAAATTGTTTCCTATATTTTACACATTAAGGCTTGAATATCAAACGAAGGCGAATGTGGTGATTAGTTGGTTTTGTCTTTTAGTTTAGACAATACGAGAATGACTCTTTATACTATAAGTATAGATACGCTATCACGTATGAGGAATAGGGACGATATATGGCATACTCGTATAATGTAGCATGCTGCTTGCAAGATGCTTAGAAGCACTTAATTTAGCGTTATACAGTTGTTAGGAGAGAACGGGTAGTTGAGTGAGAACATAATAAAAATAAACCCATTTTTCGCTTAAACTGCAAATAACAGTATTAGCATTTAGATGGTACTGGAAAACACGAATAAGTACATATGTATATATACATACCTACATATAAACATATCATAATTACCTCTCATTATTATTATCGCAGTACCGTTAATCACGCACGCTGATTACATTCATGACTTTGCGTTCATTATGCTACAGAACCTGTTAAATACGATTTTTTTTTAATTGACTTTAACTTAATTTTACTAAATTAATGTATAAGATATTACATACGTGTTATTTTACTCCTACGATCCACGCACATTACCACGTAAGACGCATAAACATTTTATTTATAATCCTTGATATTGTTGAAAATAATAAATAAAAATATTCTGTAACTACTTATCCTTCTGTAACTTTAATATCATACTTATACAGTACACGGTGATCGCCTGTTTTACATTTAAGCCTTCCACTGGGAGGGCTCTAGGATTTCACTTCCACAAAGTTATATTACGTTCTTAATGTTATAACGATAAAAAAATAACTTGCAAGAACCTGCATAATATTGTTGAAGACGTATTATACTTGGCCAGCGTCGTTGCGAATGGGCTTAATCTTTCCCATTTCAACGTTTCGCACAAAAATCCATCAAATTAAAAAAAAGCTTTGCCTGAGGTGTGGATAAATCCGTTCTCAGCAATTGAGATTTTTTTATGGTTTTGTTGTCCATAGCAATATTACTGATATGGGCAATATCCTGCTCGTAAACTCTATATTGAAAGTTCTTCAATAAAACATTGTCACTGTTTGTACTCACACAATACAATAACATTAATACATTTTTTCGTGTTAATTTGTAATTTGCATACTCTGACGTCGTGATTAACCATAATTGAATCGGAATTACTGCCACGCTACGAAATCTGGTTATATTGAAATGTTCCAGTGTGATCTAATCAAAGCGCATGCAAATTTATTTGGACGTTTCGAACTAAAGCTTTTTAAGAAAGCGTCATCGCAGAGCTAGTCAGTTGCCCTCAAGGGCTTTTTTCCAATCCGCCTCAATCGTCTGGAATTTGTTTATTGAAAACAGCGAAAATATACTCCACATTTAACGTCCTTTACCAATCTTGAGTTTCTAATACACGTGATCATTAAAAACCGCTGTTACAATGAATACGCTTTCTAAACTACAAATCTGCCATCTGAATTTTATATTCCTTGATATTATAACATAAATATGTGTTGGTACTATGACTTATTTTTCTGTGAGAAAATTCCATCAATTTCGGCAACGGCCCATTTAAAAGACATATTGTATTTAAAAAACTTGTTGGGTTACTAATGTGACTGCTATTTTTTTAAAAATAGAACAATATTGTCGGAAAAGGACTTGTAAGGAAACAAGGAAAACCCGTAGAACTTGATGTCAGGCAAACTAAAAGTAGTCCTCTTTAGGCTTCTCACGTTAAAGTCAGGCAATAACCTAAAAATATTTAGATACACATAGCAATAAAGTTATACTACTGGTATAAACATATGAGCTTTTCAAGCAAACCTTATGATAAACTCAAAAATTTTAAACTCTGTATTCGAAATATAACTGTTTCATAACTCCATATAAATGTATATGGGAATTTTCTAAAGCCGATGCTATGTATTGAGTGAGAGAGGATTTTGTCAAGTACGCAACATCGTTCTCTCCCGGTAACTCTATAAATAGAACGAGGCCTCACGGTGCAGAATTAATTTACCTGGAAAATTCACTGTGAATATTTTGAATCGTTGGCATGGTATGCCAATTATTTATATGCTTATATTAATTTGAGCCGGCAACATATTCAACTTTACCTACTCCTCGCTTGAATAGGAACTGTAAGAAAATAAGAAAGAATTCAACAAAAACTATAAAGCAACCGTCATAGAGCGTCTTTTATCAAAGCTGCTAAAAAATGTATGTGAATGTCTGTGAAGGCTTTTAATTATTATATCGCTTCATTATTTAGATGAGCGAATATGCCGAACGTTCAGTCCCCACACTTCGGTAGTTGAGCGAGGCGTTACGTCACGACATAATTTCGGCTCTTGTGTCACAAGTTACGTACAAAGCATTGCGGTCATGTTAGACCGAACCTTCTGCGCCGTACTCTAAGCAAATAAATAAATAAACGATAATACTCTTTTTCACCATGAGGAAGCCGAGAGTATTGTCAGATAGTTTTAAGACGCGCCTATAATGCATATTTCGGAAGCCAAGTCTAGTTTGCATCCACTTCAATAGTGAATGTAGAAAAAACATTTACATATATCATTACTGTTTGTTGATCTTTAATATAATATCATGATTGGCAAGCGTATACACACGCTCCTGGTTGATGGAAATAAGTGAAGAAACCAAGTAAAGCAAAATTATAAGTCGGTTCTTTTATACATTTTTGTGATGGATAGGTCGCTGATTTCATTAATAAATAAAAAGAATATTTGGTTTCGGTATAATGGCGCGGGCGGTGGCAGAGCGAACCGAGACGAGAAGGATTTTTGGCGCGCGGCGAGCGGGACGAGGTATCGATGAATTTTGCGCGGGCTCGGTTGTTCGTTCGGAAATGTACATTCTGCCACCGTCTTCGATTATATTTATTTAAAATAAAAGTAAACAATACTAAACGAAAAATAATAATAATATATCAACTAATATAATAATAATTTACAAATCGGTCGTGCACAATTTTCGCATTTCACCTAACAAAATTAATTTCAATTTTAGTTGATTATGACTATAAAATACTTTTTATGCATCCTTTAGTTATGCAAGTAAGCACTGGTAAGCACATATAAAAAAGTATTATTAATAGAAACGAAGACACTCAATAGCTTGTATTACTGCGGGCAATTAACTGCTTCCATAATTGTGATTCTAAATGTGAGGAAAATATGACGTAATAAAGGTAAATACTCCGGTACTTATAAAGAGATGGGGCGAAATCTGCTACCGCTCACAAACCACTTAAGGCGCTACATAAATTATTACCCGCGGTCTGCTCGACACTCGCGTATATTAAAATAATCGCAGTACAGACGTCTGTCTGCCTGAGGCACCTTTAAACTCATTATTATGTTCATGAAGCTATAACAATAGACATAGATAAAAAGACTATCTTTAAGAACGTACATCGTTATAAATATCTCATTATATTCTTGTTACTAGATGAAATTCTCAACTATAAATGTGTGTCTGTAAACTTTGGCTTTCAAACTATATAAATGAGTGGCTCGATTGACATCACGTCCTACCTCTTTTCACGTCCAAACTTTCTGTGGACTAGACTATAACTCAATTTTCATTATTAGAATTTGAATTTCTCCATTAACATTTAGTATTGATTAAGCCTCAAACTTTTAACCTAAAATGGCTAAAATGCAAATAGCCTGACAGTGCTGTAGACATTTACAAAAACCCATGTATTTACACGCAGAAATGTCTAAATTCAACACTTTGACGACGGCAAGAATCGAATCCAACACCTCATGTCCAGTTTGAGAAAGTGTCTCTCTCACCAATTACGCCATAAACCAACGTCTACTAAATTCTTCCAACTTCGCCCAGCAATATTAATAAATATTCAACAGTCTAGAGACCTTAACGATACTCTTAATATAAACTTGGTTAAGAAAAGATGGCCGGAGTACAAATTCTAGCGCAAATGACTTTAATGAAAATTACTGTAACATCGTAAATTTAGTCGGAATCATGTGAATATTTTTTATTAAAATACATAGTACATAATATTATAACTTTTACATTATACGTTTAAGAACTTATCGTATTTTATCAAAATGCCGAAGTTTATACACAGTGTGGTCGCAGTTACAATGTTTATTATCTACATATTTGCTAACATATTAGAGAAAAAAAATGATGTAGGTTTTCTTAATTTTACATATGATAATGATGATAATAATCCTCATAGAAGGCGAATGATTAACCGTAACATCCACCACGTTGACTAAGTGCGGATCAACAGACCTATGTAGACTTAGGAATACGTAACAATAAATTTCTTTTGTCCGCTTGTAAACAATAACTAATCTACACCCGTGCTATTTATACAAACATTTTATTATATTCTGTGCTGGTAGAGCATTCGTGCTCATCCTTCACATTTAATATTTGCACTAAAGTATTCCACATGCTACATACACCTGAAATAAGCAACACAACTATATGCTAGTTATAAATAACGACTTTGTGCCTCAGCCTTAAGGGTTATACAGTAACAGCGTATGTTTTTGACATTAGAACTGAAACCACAACGGTAACTTGGAACTTGCCGCAAGTTCTACCTAACATCCGGTCACACTAGCTGTGTATTCTACTTTCCTAATGTATAAAATGCTACGGATAATTAAGATAGATGGTTCAACATTAGCTAGTTGTGTAGGTATGAGTAGCGTTTCAGGTGCAGGCGATACAATCATTATGTAGTTGTTTTACAACAGTACTATTTCTTTAACCACATTATGAAAATAGCACGTCAGAATAGTTAATAGAATATAAAAGTTAAGTAAATATAAAGTTAATGATTTATCAACAAACGACGGGAATCAAAATAAGGAAAAAAAACCTACAAATATAATAAGAAACAATTTAAGGAGTAAATGTTTATATAAACAGGTACTTATTTCCCTAATTCTCCTCATGACGTAATATACGAGTATTAACGCGTTTTGATAATAACTCCTGCTATATTAATTTTTGGAATACCTTTGGTTTAATGTAATTTCAGATATTTGTTTTAATTCCATTCTCATAACGTTGCCTAACAACAGTTTTTAATTACGATAAACAAGAGAAAACGTGCAATCCAGTAAGAGGTGCGCCTTTGGCATTATTACCCCGGGGTAATGAAAAAATCTGAAACGAAAGCAGTAATTTCTGTGAATGTGACGCATTTTTTAATGTTTATATTATTCACCAATAGCATTTCTAATTGTTCTCTTAATGTTTACTTAAAGTTGTAATTACCTTTTATTTAATTTCTGGTACATTTTTATTTTTATATTATTTACGTATAGTCAGGAACAACAAATTGGTAAATAAGGCATCTGGTAAAATATATTCGTATACATTTGACTATATTTAAATAGACAAAATTACTATAATTAGGTACGATTGCACTATGGAAACCGACATAAGCAATTTGTTTTCGTAATTACAACTAATGTTTTTTTCTATATTTGTATTAGTGATTAACAAAATAACCAAACAATATGTAAAGGGAGTTTATTAAAATGAAATAAAACTTTAAAATGAGAATTAATCAAATAGCGAAAATCTCGTAAGCTCGCAAATAATGTACATAAATAAATTACAGTGAAAGGATAAGACAAATTTTTCATCTGGTTTATGTAGAAACAAGAATTTCTCATTTATTTGTATCAGTGGTTGAAGTGGGGAGTTAACATATTCCAGCCGGAAAATATTGAAACCTGTCAATCAATTTCAGTAACAACCACAGTGCTGTTGACGAAAGCTTAAAAATAACAATAGTCTACGCTCTGAAGCTTCGCCAAGGCAGATTAACATTTAATCCTAATTATATTATGCATATTATTGATGAATGATTGTTGCCGGTTCATCCGTGGCATAACATGCAACAAATACTAAGCTTTAACATTATAATAACGATTGATTAATTCAGCATCTACTTCCACGAGAGCTTCAATACATTTTATCGCTTGTAATTAATTTAACGTCAAAGCCGCAGAGTTGACTCTTCAATGTAGTGTAGTATGTACATGAAATCGATTAAGTACGGTTAATATACTACTCGAGTGGAAGTAAACTATATAATGTATTTGGTGTTTGTCACCACAAAAGAGAAACTAATGTATTCAATTTGCTTTGATTGAGAACTGAGTCAATTACACAGAGTATAAAAATGTTAACGGTGTTTCTATTCACTGGAGGATTTATTAACCTTTCCAATCATAAGTAATTATCACGATATATAATTATAGTAGCTACAAGAGATGGCTTTTTACGAAATGAATTTATGATCGATATTCATATGCTGCTTGAATTTGTCACTCAGTTCATTACAGTACATGGATAATACATTAAACTGACTATAAAATTATGGGTTGTAACGCTAGCTTTTAATATTGACCACGTTTTTAAAAGAAAATTAACATTCAAAGAAAATTTAGCCCAATTATCTAACCATATAACAGATTATTCGCTTGCAATAGTTGCATGTTTATCTCAGACTAAGTAAAAATGTTTTAAGAAATTTTAACAACCTACGTTTTCGGATGTTTTTTCGTTTTCTTCTTTATACTTTTACATTATTATCGGTTATTTCACAAATAATTGGTCGACGATTGTGATGCTCGAAGAATTAAGAAAACCTTACTGAGCGTAAATATAACAAGGGTACTAAGGAATATTGCGACGAAAATTTTGGAAATGGAAGCATTTTCAAGTATCTTATTACTCCAATCAAATCATTTTTTCGATAAAAAGATTAATGATAAATTTTGTAAGGTGAAACACTTTGTGAAAAAATAATATGTTATGATTAATTTAACATTAGCAAGGGTTTGTTGGGCAAATATTGAACTCGCATCGTATAAAATGCCACAGGTATCCGTCTTACCGCCTGGGGGCGAAATTGTGGGAACGCTCTCGCCCGTTGTTAACTTAGATATTAAACCGCACATAAGCTACAAATTCTACCATATTTCAATAATACACATATATGTGTGCGACCAATCAATCGGTATTCGAATATTGACACATTGTAAATGGCACTCTACACACAACACTCTTAACAGTGCACCAAAACTACAGCTGAATTGGTGTAAGAAGGAATTGGTGGCTAACTCGTCTCAAATTTTAAATCGCTTTGAAGGCCTCCAACGGTGTTTGATGAGTTTTACTCAATGATAACAACCGGGACTGATGCTTACCGTGCCCTACAAGTTACCAAACATTAATATTATGAAAATGAACCTTGTTTACTAAACCTCGGGAGTTTAATATAAAAATATTTATTCTCTAAATACCGCGTCGTTCGCAGCTACTTAAGCTACGCAACCCGCTCCTATAACCGATTTACTTGTTAATTTTCGCCTACTCATAATTAAGTTAACTCTCAATCCATTTATAGGTAAAACGCTTATACTGCTTACGGCACCTCTAGTGGAAGGTAAATATTGACATTTCATATTATCCATAAATCAAAATATTTTGATTCTCTACACGAAGTCAACATAGTAGTGTTTTCAGATGTACATTTTATTATTGATACGAATCGGATTAATAACTAAACAGCGGTTTAAAAAGTTGGTATTAATAAAGCTAATTAGAAAATTTTTTTTTTTTGGAAAGGATAAGAAATAAATTTTAAATAATAAATTTTGAATAAAATAAAGTTCGTTTCGGTACAGCATACATATGTGTATCCGTTTTGTATACATAAAACAGTGAACGACAAACATTAAACATTATTAATCAAGCCCTTTAATTATGCTCATCCTTTGATTAAAACAATTAAAATTCAGCGAGGTGTAAAATGATACAACAAAGCCTACCTTAGAACCAATCAAATCTGACCCTAATTAAGTGTCCTGTATAGTATAATATTTTAATATTAAGTAGGAAATGCTTTCCATCATTAAATTTCCATCCATACTTGGCTGAGAGTGAGACTCTTCTGTACCAGGTGGTTGTCTAGTCGCTTCTGGCGCACACAGCCAGAGAGTAGAACTCCCTGTCGATCTCCATATTTCCTGGTGCGCATAACTTAAAACGAGAGGTACAGGGATTTTCTAGAAAAGCAACCAACGGATGACCTTGTAGTCAAGTGTTTTAAAATAAAACAATATGTGATTATTATTTTTATACCGTGATTCCTGG
>DWQT01000380.1:0-23803 GCA_018244895.1 Myscelus amystis hages | reverse complement strand
AGACTGCATGCTCGTCTGCTACTTTTATATTATAAAAAAAAAGAATCAATAGGATATGAGTTATTTAAGAAAGGTATTAAAAGAGCTCTACTTAGTACTAGCAACACAGTAGTTGCATATATGTTCTTAGGCAAAGGCGACTGCTTACCACGAGGTGGTGCATCTACCTATGCCTCTACCTTGTAAAGGTAGATTATTAAAAAAAAGAATAGAAAAACAACAATTATACGTAAATATATTATTGATGGGTACGAATATCTATCAGAACAAAGAGAATTAAAAGATGAGGTTAGTAGAAGACGCCGAGCCAATCTTCCGCATTGGAAACGATTGAAGCCTTTTCAATAATTCACTGAGATTAGTCTTAAAAATAATTCATAACAATATATCTATCGATAATAATAATTGAGAAGAACAAACAGGTATGCGCCAACTTTGGCCTTAGCGGCCTGAATTGAAGGTGGTACCAAAGAAAAATAATTAAATGAACAGCACATTTAATATCTGCTTAGGAAGCTTCAATGCTCGAAAATAATGTTACATCGTTAAGCCTTCATTAAAACGCCAAAAACGATCCTTTAAGCTTCTGCGTCACAATATCGCACAAAGCTACAAAATAAAGACACTCAATGTTGACACCGCAAGACCAGGATCAGACAAATCTCATTAAAACTGTACAAACACCATGCACTGATTGGTAAGATCCCAGACAGACCGCCGACTTCTAATTAAGCGGTCCACAAAAGGATTTCACAGGATTCTGTTATTTATATTTGAGGTGATAAGAAGTATTTTAGTGTACGAAGATCTGTTAATTGTGGACGGAGGTGTGAGGGTTCTTTGCGAGTTTTGTGGCGAGCGACACTGCGTCGCCGAGCTCGAACAAAGAGGCTTGAAATGGCAATTGATCTTCACAGAAGCGATTAGAATTCAACGCGTCGACGAGGAAATGCCGAGTGGCAGAATAAATAGGAAAGTTGTGAAGGTTGTGAGGTGATGAAAAGCGATTTACTTATTATGTACCGTGAGGGTGCCTTTAGGGTTGCAGTGGAAAGCCTTTTCATTACAATCAATTAAAATTACGCATCCATTTATCCCTTTTACCATAACAAAAACGCAAACAAGTGATTGGAACTGTGGTATTTGGAAATACAGGAGTTTATAAAGGAAATCGTTACTGCGGCCAGTTTGTCTAGCTTTTCCTCAACCGTCAAACCGATGTGGTAGATAGGAAGATAGATAAGTAATTTCAATGTAGCCAATGGACGATAAGAAAGTGTAAAACATGTTACAGTAACCATGTCACATAAAGCGCTTATTGATTTGATACGATTGATCTCTGAAAATATCTGTAATGTGAAGCGATGCATAATCAGTCGTGCCTGTACGATCATTAGCAGGAAATTTTCAACAAATCCCGTACTTCAAAGGTCCCGTTATACAATCGGTCTACGAGTATGTTGATCCCAACGAAACGATGATAATGCATCTAAGTTAAACTTCTACCAGATTTTTCTACACACTTCTCACGGTTATATTAACCAATGAGCAATTGATACCCATATGATAAGCTTTCTCCTATGTCCATTATCGGGTATCGCCTACAGGTTGCTTATTGAAAATTTTATTTTCTTAGTTAAAAGAACGCTGAGATTTCCGTTGGCTTTTTATTAACGGCCTACGACAGACTGAGTCGTGTTAAAGCTGATGAATATTTGTTAAACCTATGTAGGTATAACGCTCTATACGTATATGTGCATGCTTTGTATTGAATAGGATTATTTGATTTGAATTTCGTAATGGAATCAACATCGAATCTCAAATAGGACCTAATTTTACCTAGACTGCTCTGTGGTCGAGGGTAGAATGTTAATCTAGCTAGCAAATTTCTTACATCATAACACAGTAAAAGCACCCTCCCTTAGTAAACGGAAACATTGTGTCGCAACAAATCGTAAGAAATAAAAACTTTTCAAAATTCTCTTTCTTTCAAAACCCAACAATAATATTACGCGGCGTGTTGTGGAAATTTCTTAGGCCATACAAAAGCAATCCAATCATAAACTTCCCCCAAAACATTTATTTGCACAAAACAAAAATGAAGAACTTTATCAAAATATCAAAACAAAAAAACAATAACCAACGAAAAGAACGTTAAGAAACAGTCAAACCGAGCCCTGTTGAATTGCATAATGTTTACAACAAGTTGCTACTGTAACGAAAAATCCGGCTGAAATTGCGACAAAAGGTGTCACGAAAAATGAAAGAAAAAACTCCATTAAATGCCTACTTATTACTCAATCTCAAACAACGAAAATTACTTGCGTAATTTTCTGATCGAATTCAGGCGAAACTTGATAGTATACTTTTACAATGAAACCCTTTTAGGTGGTACAGTTTGAAAGGAAACTTGACCAACTTTTCGGTTAGATCATACACCGAGCTTTTGTTACGTGGAGCATTGGTTTGGCCTCGCCTTTCAAACAAAGCTGTTTCAATGGAAAGTTGTTTAATAATTAACACTTTGGCGGATTTCCGCGTGCACTTTGCTTTGAAAGGACGTTATTCAAATCAAGCAAGTACCCACTACTTTTCTGAGCTGGCCATACTGCACCTCAATCCGCACTCGTATTCGATATTTCTGCATACATTTTTTCCAAATGCTGTTAAATTTTTTAAGAAAACTTTTTGTTTGGTGTTTGCAATTGAATATTTAAACATTATTCTGATTTCATACATTTTGGTCACATTTATAATACTGAGGATGTTTTTTTTTACTATATCATTTTTACATTGTGAATAATAACCATTTGTCCAATCACAAGGAATCTTAGTGTTCTCTTCAAAAATTAAACCGTGTATGTTTTAAAATTCGATTTTAGTAGTAAAAGATTTTGTACGATAAAATATTCAAGAGTCTCACTTTCCAATCGTGTTTACTTACATGAGTAGCAGATTTTCATTCAATACTTTTAGAAAAGGCGAAATTATATGCAATAATAGCTGATGAACCAACCGCTCTTCTGGTATTCGAATGATTAATGTTTGAATGGACAATTTATTTCTCTGACCGAGACCCTAAAAAGTCAAAGTAATATCTTCATATTGAACACCTTTTACCAAGAATACGCCGTATACGTTACGTGATAATAAACCAAACGACATTTGCCGTTTTGAAACCTACCTGCGATCAAATTTAGCAACGAATAGAGTTCTATTTATCTAACGTAATGTGAAAACTTGCAAAGCATATTTAGTGGTAATATGCGAACGCGCCAATTCATAATGGCGACTGACAATTGAAAATTTATCGTTTATAAAAACATCAGCTTCACCTAACGTGAATAGACACGTCAATAGTAAAGAGTATCATTTGGCAGCGCGCGCGCAGGCGATATGCGCTACCAACATTACAATATCTACTGTTACCAACATCATCGCTTTTAGCGTTACAGATATAAAGTCCAATGTTGCTCGACACGCGATATACGTAATGTAATGTATTGTCTGTGAGCCTGTAACGTCTGATTTATGATGTGGCTCGAACACCCAAGCAACAAAAACTTGTATCAATAGAACAAGAAACACAAATGAGTGCCTGTTACAATACACACTGTAATTGTTTAGACAAAGACACTGTTTGTATCGGACCTACCATAACCGACGACACGAACGTACATCAAAATGAATCTTGTTTTAAATGCGTAAGAGCACAATGTTGGTTGCGCTCGAAAGAATTTTAAGATGTTCTCGAATGCGAAGTTTTAAAAGCTGTATCTTTTACCATCAAAGCTTTCGCCGAGGGTACTAAAGTTAATTTTTATGACGTCTTAACAACAATAGAGGCGCATTATAAAAGAAAAGACACATTCCATAGTTTCTATTCTGTGCATTATCGCAATGACGTCCGCGGCACCATAACCGTTGTTTCAGAAAGCATCGGTAATATCGCCATTGTGCGCCCATCTCTTACGGTCACGGCTAGCTTTATGGTCGCCCATAAAGATATTATATCCGACATTATATTGAAACAATGACTTAGTGGACACTTTCGAGGCATTAACTGTATTTCATTAATTGTTTACGGTACAGGGACACATGCCACAGAGTTGTTGGGTGCTTTTGTTTTTTTTTTTTATTTGCCAAGATATTTTGAAACGCAACGCTAATAGTAATTTGTGTTGTATTTCAGCGTTCTACAATAAATGTCTCGCTGTTTCGGAACCACAGTAAATGTTTCAATCACACGGTACCTACCCTAGAACGGTCAGTGGTCAGGATATATCCGGAGCGAATGCAACAAAAGCCAACAGCTCTTACAGCCTTTCTAACTCCTCTCAACATTGTATCAACGTTTATTTATTTATGTCGCTCAATTCTCTCTGTGTTTATTTGGTTTCGTTCTAATTATTTCTAAGAAGCAATTAAACGCCGCTTCTAACATACTTTCTCCCGACATGGCTGCTTAGTTGACCAATTTACAGAATGGACGATACGTACCTATAGATGTACAGATTAATAATAACCCCCAATATTTATTACTTGACAAAATCCCAATTTCAATAGCGCAATACTCGTAAGCGAATCTGAATAAGTTCGAATAGTTATCCAATCATAACTTGGGCGGATTCAAGGGATTCGTTTTAAAATTTCCCTCCTCGGGGAACGGATAAAAAACACAATCAATTAGGAGAACTGTCAGCGGCAGAGGGCGAGGATGAAGTCCGAGAGCAAACCCGGATAACCAATACCGATTATTGATTGGATGTGTTCTTCGCATTAAGCGATGGGGATAATAGCTTAAGAAAGTTTCCTTGCTTCACAGCTTTGTACAGATCAGCACCAACGGATATAGTTAGAGGCAAATTACTAAAGACGTAGGTAAAAGTAAAGATAGAAGTAAGTAGATACAGATAGAGGCATGATGGTCTAGATAGACTGTAGATTTGATGATTCTAAGACTACAGAAACTATTCATGATGAAGCGTTTCAACTTCCATTAAGACATTATAACATCTAAATCTTGTTTCTTTATTTATTCTTTGTTGTTTTTAACAATTATTTACTATTATTTTTTATTGTGATTTATTGATAAATTAAATAAAGGTAAAAATACTTACAAAGGTTTTTAAAAGCTAAAACTTTTGCTACGTTTCTTTGGTCAGACAACATTATTTTTTTAAATAAAACAGAATAATAAATAACACTACGAGAGTTATTTCCGATTACATTCATTTCAATGCTCTTTGTTCCATTATTTCTATTTAATAGTTTTAAGTAATCACAATTTCAGTCATATTAATTTCATCATTATCACCGTCAGCTCCTATGTAGTCCCACCGCTGGATTCTCCTCCTCTCAGTATGAAGAATTTAAGACAATAGTCTTCCACGTTGGTCCATAAAGTGTCGACAGACTGCCCACGTTTTTGCCACCAAAATCGGGAACTCTAAGGTATGTACCTAAGTTTGTCGCGTTTCCTTCGACGTTTAAAATAGTGTTTAATTAGTGATATGCAATTCATTACACATTCTCGACGTTTCTCGTGAAGCCGAATAAATTGCCCCTGTACCGAAACAATCACAAAAGCTGTACGCAATACCACAAAAAAACCAATCGAATAAAGCCCTTAATCAGACATTAGGTATCTCCAATCTGAATTCACACCCAAATCTCCGTACTAATTGCACAAAAAACGTCCCCCGATATGATACGAAACAAACATACGAACACACAAAGGGCAGATTAGGGAATCCTGATCGTATTTAAGATAAATAAGTATTTTCGCTAAGTGTACGCCGGGCTTTAGATGCGAGATAAAGGGCAGCTGTACGACTGTCCTAAGCCGTGACGTCATCGGAAGACGGATCCGGACGTCGTTTTGTGTTTTTTGCGGCGACGGCTTTGTGCTGGCTGAATGTTTGCATTGTCACAGATAATATCTGTGTATGATACTTTTAATTTCATAAGTGAATACATTTTTGATTTTTATCGCAAGGTCGACGCATTTTGAATTGTTTAAATCACTTTCAATATGATAACTGTTGGACTACACAGTACTTTTAATTTTCAATTGATCATTGCACTGACATTAACAATATTCACTGTTGACATAATTATTACTAGTCGACTGGTCACTGTGCTTAGTGGTTAGAGACTATAATTGCTAAGCCGAAGGTAGTGGGTTCGCAACTTGGGCAGCAACCTATGACCGGTGGTGGTTGTTAATGAATTAGCTAAGTACAGTTTCCGTCTACTCTACTAGTACGAAAAAAGATCTCTTTGTATCTCTACAGGAGCTAAGAATTTATAAAGTAATTCTGATTACCCATGAAACATCATTGTCTTATAATTTTCGCCGAAGCGGTCAATATCCACCAATGTAGTTGGTTTTATTTATATCTTCATAACAGTGAACGCCCAACACTTCATAATGATTGTACAAGAGAATAAAAACTACACTTACATTTTCGACCATAACATTCCCGCTATTCGATGAAAGACCGATATAAAAGCGAACAACATGTACAATATAACAAAAAATGACCCAAATCGCTCATAACGCAGCAATGTGAAAGATAATTTCTAAACGTTTCGAGGCTCAGTGTTGTATAAAAACACAATATCAACTACGCCAATGGGATTAAAGCTCGAACGCTGCACTCCACCTAATTGGTAACAATGGACGACCATTTTGAAATTCCCAATTCGAAATACGAATTTCAAATAACCAACCGCCCGTTCTGTTACACGGTGTATTTTAGTACAGTTCCAGTGAAAAGTTATATATTTTTGACGCGCGTCATAAATAGTACAGTTGAACGGAAAAGTTACATTGTTTTGTGTTGTGGTGGCTCGCCTTGACCTAATCGTATCATTCCTAAACATTATAGCATTTGGTTAGGCTATCATGACTTACTCGATTTTCTTCGTATCTTCATTTGTGCGGGAACCTTCTTTCATTTGTTATATTAACTGTTTAATGTCTATTTGGTTTGAAAAGAAATGAGGTTTTTCATGCATTTATTGTGTGGAGAAAACTTAATAGAACTACAGAATTGCTTTAGCCTCTATAGTATTATAATAGATAATGGATTTGTTCAGTGAAAAGCTGATATAAAGCAACAAAAATTCAAAGGCACTGTTAAGTTAAATTAACCTTTGCAAATTCACTCATATAAGTATGGATCCACAATCTATCGAATCATGAAAAGCCGTAACAAATTATTCAGTCGAAGGTTTTATCTTTCGTCCCTTTCTCTCATATAACAGTACCCCTCTCGCTCTGAACAGTCGCGCACATTAGGGTACACGTATAAGCCGCTTATTGTATTTTTATAGTTATTTTGATCGGCACACACACAGGTTATTGTGTGGATTATCCTACATGAATACAGAATGGTATTACGTTATTCTGCGCGAATGTACACAGCTGATGTTACGGAAACAATACAATGTTTACGATTCGCCGGTACTGTATGCTTTTTAATAACTTGTAAATATGGCAGCCATTGAGCGAATGAATGAATGATTTATATTCGATGTTAATTTTCAATTTGTTTACTTTGGTTGTATTGTTCTTTGTTATTCTGTATTTTTATTTATTGGAATTATTGGATTAAATGTCTAAGTTTAATCATATAGCAATACCTACAATTTAATTATAATAAGATTTTTGATAGCTCTATCAATTAGAATCCATTGTTCATTCGACTGGTAGTTCAAATGAAATATTTATTTGAAAATATGAGATAATTTTACGAAATTGTAATAACTTGAGATTTTCTACTAAATTAGACTTTAAAGATATGAACGCGGAAGTATGACGTGTGAATAATAAATTTCGTTCATTTACCTATTAATTTGTAATTGTCTTACATTCGTACAAAAATTCATCCGTGACTCAATCTTTGTTCACAAAACGTAAACAATCAGTAAACGACCACAGAGATACGAGTATTCAATTATAGCATCTTTTCATCACAACACAAAATTCCAAATACAAACAAGCCAGTACAAATAACCATTCGCTCCCACAAAAACCGAGCCATAAATGCCACCGATACAATGCCAAATTAAATGTGGACGCGCACAAAAACCATAAAACGTATACAAATAGAAATATTCTCTTACACGCATTACACTATAAACAATTGCACCGCATAAATCATAGAGTTGACAAGAAAATGCATTTAAACTGGCAGTTCAGTATCCCCAGGAAGTGATCGTATTCGATTTTCAATTTTAGTACCACGAGAATAAAGTTCAAAATAATTTCCACTAGTTTGTCATAGACTGCATGCGAGCGGCGACCGCCCCATCGCTTAAAAACGACTCGAATCGAGTTTCGCGTAAATTATGGGACAACCCTAAACAATAAGTAAAAAAAGCTTCATCCGCTAATGGATTTTGTTCTCAAAAATTAATTCGGGTACTCGAGAACTGTTTGTACGCACCCAATCAGCGACCCTACAGGTAGGGTTGAACTTTAACGAGCAGTTTTTCATAGTGATTCATAGCGGTTGCGGCAACGGTGTTTATTTCTATTTTTTTTCTATTTCTCCTGTAACGCATTTCTTGCCACAATATTGTACAAAAATATTTTTCAAATAGTACAAAAAATGTTTAAATAGGTACGCACTATAAGTGGTTTATATTGGTATCAAACAAGTTTTACTAATAATAAGACAAAAAAGAAAGGAAATCTACCCAGGGATGTATCTGTATTGTATATACATATTTTTTATTGTTTCACTTAAGTTTAAAGCCAAAGTACGTTTTATACAATTGTATATAAAAGTAGTGTTGGAAATCTTTATCCACATTAGAAAACTTTGCGTTATCTATTACTAGTTGGTAGCCCTAAGACGTCCCGTAGCTAGGGGTGACAAAACTAAGATCCACGTGAAAGGGTAAAGTACCATTGTTTAAGCCCCACCTAACTTTTTAATTTATTAACTTGAGGGGTTGCTAGTAATAAAAATTACTTTTATTGTTCGTAGCGACGTTTCGGCCTACGTGATAACAATTTCTGTCTTATATATCACTTTTATAGACGTATGCTGTGTATCGACCAGTTAATTTAGATCTGCGAGGGCATACAATGATGTTTAAAGTACGGGTCGTATATTTTGGTATTTATCAGAAAGACTCCGCGTGCGGCACATAAAGACTTTTGAGTCAAGTGTTCTTAGTCGTTTCACTTACTAAGGTCGAGTTTAAACAATACTATAAAACCTGTTGGTTACAATTGCAATTGATTTACTGTTATGGGAATATATGAGGTACAGTTTTGAAATTACAAAAAAAAAATAGCTTTGAGTTTAGTAGGTACGCTTGACTGTAATTCTCTAAATGTAATAAGATTTTGGTATGAAATTGTATAAATATGTTTATAGCACAAACATTAGTTCTGTGCTGAAATGAAACCAATATACAGTATCGCCAGATAAGAACTAGCAGACCAGTCGATGGTCAATAAATAAAAGTTGGTACACAAAAAACTCGAATCAGACCTCCAACCTAACCCTTACACTCCACAGTAACAATCTATAACTTTCCCGAGAGCGTACTGAATGAGGGAACTCTGGTAAACTGAATTTCACTTGGCATTCAAACGCGCTCTCTTATAAGAGGGGAAAACATTATAGAAATCGCGGACAGCTCTCCACGAGGTCGCGTGTTGATTCTATCAAAAATCTACTCGAAAATCCGCAGTCACAACAACGTAGACGCGTTCGATCCTTTCGTATTTTGAAGAAATTTGTTTATTTTTTATAACATGGGAGTAGCAGACGAGCATGCAGTCCACTTGATGGTAAGTGGCTGCCGCCGCCCATGGACATATGTAATCCACCCCAGATAAGATTAGATCCCTATCTCAGGTCGACCACAGATGCGCCGCTACCCCTGAGGACTAAGCCGGAATGCCTCGAAAAAGTATGTCTCCCGTATCACACCCTTCAAACCAGAACACACCAGCGCTTAACACTATTGTTATAAGGCAGAAATAGGTGTGGCGGTGGTGCCGCCAGAGTTGAACCACAGAGGGTTCTACTTTAACCTCCTCACCTCTATTAGACAAATCTTCACGCAGCCTTCAATGATAGTTATGTGGTACTTTGTGCTCACTGCCTACCTCGTTAGAAATCCGGCGTGATGGTATACCTAATAGGAATATTAATAAATGAATCTTCTTAACTCATATTTGTGGAAATCTTAATAAGTTTATAACCCAACGAAAAAATCTTCCACGAATATACGACAGCCATTTTGCAATATTTAAATACGAGTACGTTTCATGATAAGAATTACAGATATAAAAGCGTTATTACTACATGTCTAGAATTTCTTTGTTATATTTCGAATGTTTAATTTTATGATTGCTAGCAAAATCACTATTATTTTTCATTACATCCATTTTTTATCGAGTAATTCCACCAAAACGGGTATCATATACGTCATCATCAGTGCGAGTAGCAAAACCGAGTTTCCAACATGGATGTCCATTGGGAAAAGGTCAGGGTGGCTTTGTTGGGAATATTTTATGCAGATATTGGGAAAGTATTGTCGGGACACAATTTATAATGTGACAAAAGGAATGGTTGATTAGGTTTTACCCCATTTTATGTACATGGACATAGAAACATTGTGACACAATTTAATATCGGGATTTTAATGTTATTAACGGGTATCATAAGCAGCGTTTCTCAGTCAATTGGCACAAAAGAAAATGCTTCAGGCCTTCAGTAATTGCTGTGTTCGTGCCCAACAGTGGGACAATAAAAAGGTTGTAGCCGTACAGAGCTTTAATGTATTGTTAACATAAGAAAGTCAGACCTTTGTTTTGGAGTCACTGCTGTCCATACATGAATTGCAACCACAACTTCTTTGAAAGTACAGACCATTAAAAAGATTCGGTAATAATTCAGATTTCTGCATATATTGACTACAAAGCTCAAGGTGAACCGAGCAAAAAAATGGAAACCGCCCACAGAACTATGTCTTTGTCACCTGTTTTCACAAGTTTTTCCCAAGAGGCGGCCCATATTTTCAATTCGAATAGGTCTCTCTCGATTATACGAAAAACCTCGATAGATGTAAATAGCGCAAGACGGTACTCCCCACCGATTGTAATAGACATCGTAATCTTCGAATGCGCTTAGAAAATGTCCCTTATGTCCATAACGCTAAGGTCCACGTGAAAAGGGTGGGAGGGTCTGGTTAGAACGGGCAGGTATAATGTCGCCTCAAAGTCGATATTTTATTCGTGCTTGTTAAATCTCATTGTCGTTTCGAGATTTCTACTTGTTACCTCACGGGAACTAAGGTTATTTTATTTGAATGCATCTGGCCTTTAAAGTGTTAATCCAGATGTGTATGGCCGGGGTCTTGTTTATTTTTTCATTGGTACCGTCTCGTGAATATATCGGGGGCCATATGTCTTTGATCAAGTGGAGTTTTGTTATAGCATTACAGCTCCTGTCAATATTTATGGAAGAACTGGCTTTAAAAATGATAGTATAAAATGTGGTAATATTAATCGTGAATCTTTGAAATCGAAACTTTAAACTTGTTAAAACATTAACAAATTTCATGTCATATAACAATCTTAATAAATAATGAATTTAATTAACAGTTTTGAAGCCGTGCGCTCTTTTATGGCATTGGCATCTCCCAAGGCGCATCACTGGGCCCACTTTTGTTCTCACGTCAATTTTTTCTTTCTACCGCCATCTACCGACTACTACTATGGGACTGGCGTAATAACGGGGGTCAGTACATCGTGATAGCCAGTCCTATAGTGTAATCATGGTGCAGTCCAGTCCAGTGTCCGGGCCATTTCAGTATCACTATAATTGTTTGTAGCGATTGTGAGAGAAACGGCGAGGTTTTCGAGATTTCGAACAATGACGAGGTTTCCTTTATTTCTGTAAAGCAATGAACGACAAACCGAAACCGATCGTCCTTTTTATACAATTTCCAACGCGCCAGAGATTAGCGATTGTCGTTGCTCAACGATTGCTCGGCGCACGCGACTTAAATGCGCAAGCGCATCTACGGTGCGACCACAGATACACGGATAGAAATGTCTTAGTAGATATTTAATCAACGAGATTTCTAAAAAAAGGAAAAATTTCCCGAACAAAGATAGTAATAAAAGCGTTTGTGTTTACTTGCAACAGTTAAATCTGATCTGAATGAAATCAGTACAAATTGATCAAATTCTGTTTCCTGTATCCGAAGTATTACTGTTGCATGCAGTAAGGTTTCTATCAGTTGCATGCAGTAAGCTTTTACAATTTAAAAGGTCCAACATAAGTTGTTTCAGATACGTTTCTATCATATAAGAACTTTATGAAATTTGTGTTTCATAGCAAAAATACAATTTTGAAAACATACACAGGTCGCTGGACTAACCTGTATCTATATGCCATTTCTACATGACACAACCGTCTGTGGTGCAAGCAATCGTTTTGAATTTATTGTTGAAATACATTCAACTCAGTTTCTTCAGATAATACTATTTGTGTAACATACACTTTCATACTTTATAAACTGAAGGCTTTATTCCAAATTTAAATTGCTTAACTTTTTAATTAGATTGTCTATCAAATAGGTTGACTGTAGCTATCATAATAATAAGGAGCATTCCACACAGCTATCTGATTCCAAATTAGACACTTATAAGCCTGTGTTATGGTAACCGCACAGCTGTTAAATATACATACATACGATATAACACCTATATAAATTATAATTATGCCACGTAATCACCATATTTTTTAAAATTAGAAAGAGATAGTTCTAATGCCATTTGGTAAGGGAGAACTTGGGATGTATTTCTTTTTCCTTACGAAAAGTACGAAGACTTAAAATGTTTTTTTTTGTTTATGTTGCGAAAAATCTTGTCGTTATGATAAATATAAAGTAATAAAAATATGATTTAAAACAAGTAACAAAATTTTACAACTCCACTAATCCACCGCACGACCTGCACAGCGGAATACCATTATTTTGTTTAACAAAAGAAAAGAATTAAAACACTAAAATTGTTGACAACAATGGCCTCCCTTATTCGTGCGGAGCGTTTACAAGCTGAATTCCCGCTAAATTCTCCTCCACAGCGCCCGTAGTGTCACCAAATGCGTGAAATTATCCAACAATGCACAGTAATGATCCTTCACGGGTGAAAAAATAAAAATAAATACATGAAAGTTTTCTAAAGCAACTCTCTATGTGCTGTTAGCTAAACGAAAATGTACTCTATGCTTTTATGCTCAACGCGAAAAATATTACGGTGCTGTTGTTTTCGAAAGTGCAGCTGTGCTTTGGTTTTAGAACAATGTTATTTTACACTATACCACGGATTTGATGGATCTTTATGTACAGGACATAAAAGCTAGAATTGAATACCAACCATTTTGCCAAGTGCATACAGGACAGATTGTGAGTCCGCTGCACCTTTGCTTGTCATTACAAATTGATCCGCGGGGGGCTTTGGACCGATTGTTTTCTATTTTTCGGGATACGCTTGATATTGTACATTGTATTAGAGGAAAATAAATTCACAAACTATTGTTGCATACGGTTTTCGTTACAAAAGGGTAGCTTCTGCTTAGTTACAGTGTTTAGTTTTGTGGTAAAAAGCATTATGATGTGGGCATCCCAGTGGGAGTTCTTTTAGGTCTCAAATTGTTGATTGTTCATACATTTGTTCTTTTCCTTCCTTAGGTCGTTATTGCCATTATTTCGTCATTAGTTACGCGCCTATTTGCTACTTTTTTTTAGTAAACAACTCGTATATTTCTGTTAACAGAGAATCTTTTGGTAAAGCGGAGTATAATTTCACTAAAGCCGTTTCGGTGAAAGCTAGTTTGATGAAACTGCTTACCACTATATTCAATAGATAATTAATTTCTTTAACCAAAATTAGGGAATGTTTTTATTTGCAAGACTCTTTGATGTTGCTTACACAATAAATCCACTATACTTTCTATTGTATGGAATTTATTGAATTGAATGCTTCAGTGCCATTATTTTCAATCACATAATTTCCAGCAATAAATTTGCAGGGAGACATGAATTCAGCGATGCATATTGCATGTTTAATGTCGACGCGTCGACTTTCAAATTATGCGTGTAAATGCATATTTATGTGTCGGTCGTGTGGCTGTCTTATAATTTTGATATATGCACGAGGTCGAGACGGTGGATTATATTCTAGAAGCATCTATCACAACATTATAAGCGGGAGATAAATTTGTTTTCTATTAGGTAAATCTTTGTCTACTCACTTTGTGATTTCTAATTCAGTTATTGAAACAATTATCAATAAACGTACAGAAGCTTGCGATTAATGAATCTATAATTTTTAATAAATAGCGAAAGATTTTATGCTTATGCACAATGTGTGTAAAGTAATAGTTGCAGTTTCGATTGTATAAACCTAATCACGACTTGGGTGTTATATAATTAAAAATCGCAAATAAGTACCCTCATTGGCAAAGAAAATTGGTATATTCATTCCCATTTATAGATGTTTGTTACACCGTGAATATAGGGCTGTTAATAATATATTTACAAGTTGAGTGTTATGTGTAGGTATATAAATGTGTGTAAATGGTAGCTAATAGCGAATGAAGTGCGCGTGTGGCATGCGAGTGGCGACGACCCGTCTGCCCGCGCCGCCCTCGGAATGCGGTTTGGCGGGACGGAGCGTCCATTTTAGAGATTGCGTTACGCTTCTGAAATAAGGAGCATCTGCTTAATTTTGATTTTTGGAACGAAGTTCCGAATCGCGCGTTGCGAATGGGCTAGACAGAAAAAAATCAGACGAAAACTTGTCACGACACTTTGTGATAGAATTAATTTAATTTATTACAATTCCTTCACTAATAAATCGAAAGGAACTTCGTTCCATCCGGGTGTCCCTTGACACCTCTCTTGTGTTTTTGAAGTTAGGTATACTTCATCTGGCGCATTAGAGAAAATGATGAGAGTGAATTTTTACGATGCGCGCGCACACGGTCACGGAAAACCGGCGCTATGAAGGTAAATAGTCAACATTTTAGGGAACTCTCTTGATGGTAAGTAAGGTGCAGTCTAAGATGTTCGCTTGCCTAGAAAGTTCCTACGAGTATTCACACTTGTTTTTGAAGAATCCCAAGTTGTGTGTATCAGGGGCAATAAATAAAATTGACCACTATTATTATTCTAAACATTAATAACTTTATTTTAGTATCAAGGATATAGAATACAATTAGGTGCAAGTGAGCAAAGCCTGTTTTTATGCACAGACTGCCTCTATCGGATGTTAATGCCTATTAAACTTGGTTTCCGTTTTATTTTCACTACACTTTATAAATATAATTTAATACATACGGAACCTGTGAATCCTGTTAACAAAGCTACTCACATATGACTTTACATGACTATTGAACAATTTTACGCTGCTTCTTAAAGCGAAGAATAGGCTGTGATCATCCCACACGTTTCAGAAACGTATAATAACATTATTATGAAGTACCACTTTTCACCAATATCCACGATTGCTACTCAACACAAATCAATTGAAATATGAACCTTAAAACTTTGGAAATAGAGTTGCACATTTATATAAGTGATGGTATAACTAAGTTGGTGTATTAGAGTGTATTTTTTGAGCGTCTTTGTCGCTCGATCATTCAGATCACAATGTCCGCGTAAGCAGGCTTTGTAGGGTGTCGTTTATAAACTTCCTCGAGCCACAGGGCATGGGCCGCCCAATTATAAAGCCTTTGCTGCATTTCGGACTGATGTCACGGATATAAAAGTCTTGACCGTTAACAAAAAAAAGTAAAGCCAATTACACAATCTTAGAAAATAATCATCGTATGGAAAAGAAATTTAATAACATTTTCGAAAGTTCGATACGCCCCCAGTTAATATTGAATACGTTTACTCATTTTGTAACTACTCGTAGAATTCGCACGATGTTGTGACTGCTTAGTGTATATACTTAAAGTAGAGGCAATAATAACATATTTTGTACACTTGATGTCCAGATACAAAATAATAAACAGATAGGTACAGAATAAAACATGGATGATATGCAGATAATGATATTATAATTATAAACGCTTTGTCACTAAACCGAAAAGTGCACAATGCGGATGAGTTCGAACTAGGTCACCTTGCAATAACCAATTGCAGCGTCTAAAAACTCTTATAACAATGCTAGGACCATTACATTAGATTTTATTTCAGGTCGAACGGATAGCAAGAAAACAACATTCTATCTCGGCTTTCATAAACGAACCATTTAGGGAACAAAAAGCAAGTGACGTTTCACTTTTGTCGCGTTAAAATGTCAAAAGAATTAGGAAAGATCGGCGACAAAAGCGTGATTCTCATTGTTTTCAAAATAAACGATTGTCGTGCAACTATCGCGCGATCTGGACGCGCTCGGCCCGCAATCTGTGTGTTACGATCGGCGAAAATATTTACGGGAAATTAGACAAAGCTGTGATCGGCGTCGTTGGTGCCGCGGCGCGCTGTTTGATCTCGTTAACGTGCAGTCACATTAACGCGACTGCTCGATTCGCTACCACCAAAGTGGGCAGGAAATCGCCACTATCGTTGCACCCAGCGGCAATATTTTAGAATATTGTTTTGTTTTGTAAAAAATTAGCTTATTACATAGGTACTCGTAGGTACAGTGTTAATTACTCCGCAGATCTTAATCTGTTAACTATTATTTTTCAACTATGAACATAATTGTTAATGCGAGTACCTAAATCAAATGAAACAATTTATTTAACCGTAATGTATGCTCTTATAGTAAATAACAATTTAAAATTTGTAAAATGTGCGGTAATCAAAAGTGTACATTTGTATAAATATATAAGTAGGTACCTATATTACTTATACAAAAATCCTTTTCGTAATTTATTGTAAATAGCAATAAATACACATTTAAGCTATTTTCAAGCCGTACAATGGTTTATAAAGTTAACTAAATCATAACAATTGATAAGAGACGATTAATTTATCCAGTAAATTCTTAGCAATCCGTCAGAACTTTATCTTTGAAGGTAATAGCTACTGGTACAATAAATAGATGACAAAATTATTGTTAACCTATAAAAGATTTCTATAGCATCATTTTAAGAGATCCACATTAACACTGTCTTAAAACAAGGTTAATGTTTTATAACACTGTTTTATAACAGTCGGCCAATCGATACAATGGAACGCGACCTTAACGAATCCATGATAAGAGCAACATTTAAGATTCACTTATTGTTGCGCTGACCGCTTTTAAGATGAGACTGATAACGGCGATGTTGACAAAAGATCTCGCGGGGCGCTAGCTCTGTCGGGCTAGGGGTCCGTGCGATACACGATAATTAATTGAACTCTTACATATTACAAACAAAAATGAAAAATACACAAATATACCGCATGCAGGTAGCGAGGTGATGCATAAATGCTAGGGCTGACAACAGTTTAACTATCAAATGGTTTTAATAATAATATCTTGATGTAACTCACAACCCTATGATGACCAGGTAACAAGTACACGAAAAATCTATTTTCCTAAATACATATTTTTTTTTCCAAAAGATGAATATGTTTATTTATTTATACATGAATATGCGCTAAGTACCTAATAAATAATAAAACAATACCTAAATACAGTTTTTTGGGTAGAAATCTGTCCATAAGTCTATAAGCCAGTTAAATGTGATAAGCAAGACAATTATATCAAATCTAACACGAATAATTCTACGGAACTCATAATTGTATGATTCACGGAGCCCAAAAGCACCTTTGTCTTTCCCGCGACGCTATTACGGTGTGACGGCCCATAATTCAGAGTACCTTCATTTTTAAGATAAATTATTACAATAACATATGATTTATTGCATATTATACAGGTTTGTCTGTTTCACGCTTGTTTGAATTGTTTGTGGTGGTGTCCTCGTTCTTGCTTAGTAAATATTTTTGGAGTTTTTTTAAATTATGACACAATGAGGGCAACGAATCCTGACAGTTGAACAGTTATAGAAGCATACTACTTATTCCAAATTTAAATTTCGTCATGCTTGCGTGTAGGTAGGTAGATGTACCTATGTATGATATTTTTGTCATGTTTTAATACGCAGGAAAAAGGATTCGTTATTGTTAAGAAAACACCGAAAGTATTTATTTACATGCGTCTTTAATTATATTATTAAGTGCATTTGTTTAATATAACCCTCACGATCTAGGCTATACCTATAAAAAAAATATGATGTCTTCGAAAACTTTAATAAATAAAAAATAGGTAATCGTAAATAGGCATCGTTTACTGCGTTAAACCTTAGATTCTAAAACTAAGGATATATTATAATTAAAAGCTTCCATAAAAATCCCCATTTGTTATAAACCGAAACACGACAACCCTTTTCACCACGAGCATAATATGATTCGCGAAAACCACACTCCGACCTTGGACATTAGTGACTTGTTGTACCAAGAACAGGTCAGTTATAAGCGATAAACTCCGTGCTAAAGATTGTCGTTTTAATGCACCATTCGCGCAAGCGTAGGTACTTGTAGGAGGTAGCGGGAGGATTTTGTTATCAAAATTTGATGAAATCGAAGAAAGTTTGGCGCCCATAGCTCCACCGTGATTTCAAATAGCGTAGTATCCGTATAGTTAAACAAAACAAGGCTCAAAAAGCATTAATATGGGCCATCGCTAATGGATTTTTTACAAGCGTTTTAGTTCTTCTGAGCAAGCTTTAAAAAGCGGTTTGAAAACAGACAGTTGACAGCTAGGACCTATCTCCGCCAATCCGCATTGCAGCAGCCTGGATGGTTATGCAGCAGGTCGCCTCATTTGGGGAGAAAACTGGCCCCAGCTGTGAAAAGTAAATCTAGTAACAACTCAATTTTCAATGTACTATGCCTATTATTGCCCAATTTTTGCTATGTCTATTCAACGCTCTCTGTCTACCCAATTTGTCGTGATATCTTTTTCTCTTTCATCGGTCGTGATGCAGCAGGTCCGTTAATAACTAATTTAGTGTATTCAAATACTTTTAATTTTTGCACGCCGTAAAATTTATGGGGTGTCCATATCATTTTAATGACAAGCGCTTTGTCATAAACACGTTCGTATAATACTTTTGCGCATTTCTATTGTATCCTACGTGATTTAATATTAACTAGTTATTCGCTCAGAGACCAAAATCGAATCGTCATTCATTATACATATACATATTTATACTCATTTTTGGCTTAAATACCCTCTCACTATGAGAGGAGACCCGGTCGAGCAGACGACCAATATTTTATTTAATATCTTTCAGTGTGAATCAATTTCAACTTCCACATCTATAGCTTAGTTTAGCTTGATATCGTAAAAGCCTTAACGCGTTTGTTTGGTCAATTTCTTCGATTTCTTTGTTAACATGTATAATGCGAACGTAAATAATGATTTAATTTAATGTACGTATGTAGCAAATATTAAGTAAAGATTTGAGTTTTCTGCACTCCGTATGTATATAAATAGTCACTTTGCCACATATCACAGTTTCTATGTAAACTTCTGACCTCCCTATATGATACCTACGTACTGATTTTGTATAATTCCAAGATAATCAAACACTAAATATCAAGCAATATAAAGAAACCAAAAATTCATTAAACATTAAACTCATTATCTGCAATAATTCAACATTGTGTGGTCCGAATGTGATGTAATTATTGTAATGGGTGTACTATTTCGATGTCGTATTGAAATCGCTTCGTCGGCGTCAACAGTGCCATAATAAGGCCGCGTGCGGTCAGGGATGCCCACAAAAGGTCTCATGGAGGTATGCGTGGAATGTCGGAACTCTTGCTTTGTTTGGAACATAAATTTCGCTTCGGGCAGACACCAGCTTATTAGTCATAGTTCGAGTTATAATACAACTTAATTACGTTATTCCTTGTTTCTCCTATGAATAAATTATAGGTTGGGTCACATTCTGTTTTTCGACTTTAAAATGTGTTTGAGTCACAAGTGGGGCCACGGCGCTCTATTAAGTCTATGAATTCTTACATGAAATATTAATTAGAGGTTTATATAAATCAAAATGTACTTTAGCGCAGTTGCAACGTAGGGTTGTCAATCGCATTATAAAACATGTATAACATGCAAAAATTGAAATTAATTAATTTTCAACGTTCCAATTGACTATACGAGTAGGTACCTACTTTTTATTTCGCTACTTCATAAATCTATTTATATAAGAGAAACACAAATAAGAAAAGTCACAATACAATATCTTGTGATCACATTAGTAGTCAGTACAAGAATATTTCAATATAATTTCTTCATTCTACAAATCCTCAGATTATATCGCTTTTGTATGAACAACTAAGGTATTAAACAGTAAAATTATAATAACGCTATTAATTAAATACACAATAATTACACTACAATAACTCTACCGACACGTTCGGATTCTTATCTCTTTGGTTTATTTACAAAAACATTTAATATTATCGCCGTATTGTTGTAAGGTCATTAACACAGTAAATTAAGTGCAATACTAGACCTAATTCCGTTGTGCTTAAGGTTGATTATTCTGTAGACATTTGGTACACGGCGTGTGCTAATTGGGACATGAAAGAAGTCATAAATTTCTGTGGGCGGAGATCATTGTGAATCCGATCCTTAATTAAAAACCGTTTATGGTGTTGTAAACGTGTCTAAGAAGACCATAGACACGAATTTTTGTTGGAATAGACGTGACATGGAAAAAAGATGTGCGTTTCATCCATAGAGCGTACACTAGAAGTGTCCTCAGACTATAAGTAATCTATCTATTTCTTTACATCATATCTATTTCTTTCCTTTCGTGGCAGACTATGGTTTTGACTCTTCTCAATCCATAATCTTTTTCATAGGCGACGGTGATCACTTCCCATCTGGCCCGAACGTTTAGTTTATCTAGGTTAATGAAATAAATAAAGATAAGGAAATATAAAAAAGGCATTAATTTTTTAAGTGATACAGAATTTTATGATACAGAGTTATTATTTCAAATCATATTTTGTCTTCAATGGCTTACAAATTTAGGAAATACAATTAGAGCGATACTTATTATTACATAAATAAACAAACTTAAATTAATTTGTATTTAAGCAGGATATTTTAAATCAAAGTTTAAGCTGACCTGCCGTGTCTACAAGATTGCGCACTCTACATCGCGCAGTCGGTAGCCCGTCATTAGTGTTTGGCGCGAACTTACGGGGCGACGTAATTGGGCCTATATATCATCGCCGTACGTCCGTCCGTCCGTACGTTTTATAGTAGCGGCCCATAAACCTGTGAAACAAGAATTTGTTATTCCAATGATAAATGTATGGGATTTTTTATAATACTAAAGTATGCACGTTCACATGTTTTAGGGTCACTGTTGGCAAAACAATTTTTCTATGGTTTTGCTTAAGTATTGAGCGCTGCTTAAAAACCCCTGGATCATCATTGTTTTATCTAATGAACAGTTCGTATCAAATCTTGAATATTTTAAATCAGTCACATAGAGTACCTATAAGTCAAATAAGAATTACAAATCATGGTGGCAAAATGATATGAAAATATCTGCACAGGTGAACATGTTTCTAAGTGTTCGCGAAAACTAGAAACTATGAAAAGTAGATAATTTAATCCGCGCCAATGATGAAGGCTGTAGATAATTCAGTCTTTTCGAAGACTAACCTTGCTACAAATATTGGTAAGGAACTGCAAACATCCTTTACAAATGAGGACATTAATACTCGCTGTTTTTTGATGGAAAAATTGTAAGTATTTGAGTTAACTGTTGGGTGGAAGGTATAACGGTACGTATAACGCTTTTTATTATAAATTGCCACGAAGCACGCGACGATTTTGGAACCGCTGCGATCTTTATTAATTCAAAGAGTTATGCGGAAACATGTTTTATTTTCTTTTACAAAACAGCATTTAGAACAAAACGCTGTTTTGTATTTATCATTTATCATAATAAATGGAAGGATCTAGAAGACAATGCCTACCGTTTTAACATCATAGAGTTTAAGCTTAAATTTTATTCGTTAAAAGCATATTGCAACAATTTTAAATTTCTTTTAACTGTTATATTGTTCCACGTGTAGAAATGGGTGTCCATTCATGATAAGGTTTAAGGCTATTTTCTAAGGTATATGAAATCTACAAATGCGCACTTGGCCGGCGTGGTAGAGTAACCAAATTCCCTCTTACTACAAGAGGAGACCCGGTTCAGCCGTTTCAGATTCAAATAGTTTTATACACTGAATGAAGGTCATGTTTTAGTCATTACTTCCACTTTGTGTGCCCTTCAGGCTATAGACCGGGAGAAATAAAGCGGGACAAAAAATCTAGTAAAAAAACAGCTGATCACATGTCCCTCTGCCCCGTTAAGTAACTCAGTAGCAACCAAAAACCTATCGCCTTCATCTGATCTCGGTAAAAAATACGTTATCAAACATCTCTGATTGACATCGAAGTGACAATTAGAGAGCCATCCAAATGCTTACAAATTCGTTCTAGTTATACCATCACGACTATTTCCCTTAAGGATAAACAGAGACTATGGATTGGCAACGATCTCGCCAAAATTCTTTGCCTCTACTTTACAATACTTTATTCGGAACAAGTTATTAGGTACATATTCCAAATGAAATAAGACTATCGAACATCAAAGCAGTGACTAAAATTAGACGGAAACATTAACAGATTTGTATTAAATTTATTTAAAAGCTTCATAAATATTTATTTTGTATTTGTAAGAAAATGTTCCTGATACAGTTATAAAGGCGGTAGCACACGCGCGGTAATGCGCTCCGTACGACACAATGACTTATTACGAGATAGCATCACGTTCAATTAACATTCCGTGAGGTTCCGGACCGGAGGGTAGGGTTGCCACTGCGTGGTAAATTGAGACGTCGGCTGAAGACGAGTAGCCATGTGAAAGTTAGTCCAGTCCTAAAATAGTATTGGAACAATTTACTAGATTGTTCTACTGCACTTTTGTTACATTATATGTGAGTACTTTATAGGCATTACTGTTCGAGTATTCCACAAAATTCCGTAGATATACCGTCCCAACCCAAGGCAATACTGTTGACTAGCAATTAAAATCTTAAAAAATATATATTCAAAATCTTGTTTCGTCAATGTTGTTCCCCGCATGGAAAGTAACAGCTATGCAAGGGGACAAAATTTTTTTCAATCCCATAATTTTTCGTTATTGCTTTATTAACATTTTTAATACAAATCAAAACATATATTTGTAAAAAATTAGATATTGACAGTAATCACTTAAGGAATAAAAAACTATTTTTTTTTAAACACAGAGCCTTAAAATTACCATATATTTTGCATGCGATTTTATATCGGGGACAACCCTATTAGGCCACCGAGTAAATGTCAAAATGCCACTTTTGTACCGTCAGCCGAGCCGTGAGAAATTAAGCCCGTCCAGGTTTTTGTTCCGCGCGTCGAGCGCTCCTCCGAGGAATTGGAAGTCTTTTTGTCTCACCGAGCCTGTGACAATCATGCCAGTGAATTAAACTGATAACGAGATAAGCGCATCCATTACTAAATACAATCGCAATAACAGGTATTTATTGATATTACAAGTAATGGTACGTTCAGACTATGACACAAATTCTGACATAAATGTCAGACATTAATGTCTGTTCTATTTACACTTATACGGAACTTTCCACATAAAACTCATTTTATGCATTAAAACGCGATGCAGTGTATATGAAAATG
>DWQT01000379.1:0-23807 GCA_018244895.1 Myscelus amystis hages | reverse complement strand
AAAATGATAATTCTTCTACTCAATATCTGTCAATAAAATATTTATAACTATTGACACCATGCACCCCACGCTTTTTTACAATAAAAAATATTTTTATCTTATTTACACTATTCTTAATTCAAATTTTTAAAAATTTATTTTCTATTTTTTTAGTTGGATTTTCTATAAAAAGCGTATTTTTTTAGTTTTTTTTTTTAAACTATCTTTTATTTTTATGTCATAAGTATATCGTAGTCTCAAGCTTTGTTAAAAACCTCTGTGAAATGTCTCAGTATAGTGGACAATGTGATCATACACTGGGAAAATTAATTCGAATTTAACACAAGATTAATCCCACTTTAGAGAATTAGACTGAAGGTTCTGATAAAACTGGATTACATTGGATTCTGGTGGTTTAAAAACATTTGCTGGAATTCAGTACGGTTATTTTCTTTAATGCTGATTAGGTAATAATTAGTCATTAATCATTACTCATCGTGAGTGTACACGATTGTAAAACAAATTTGACATTGACATTCGAGTGTAAACACTATCGTTAGATAAAGAATAAACCACTCAGGTCGATAACCTTTAAATTATTAGAACATAATGAAATGCGCGTTATCTCCTTTGCACAAAGACGCATGGACATCGAAATATTTTAAATAATAGTGTATTAACCTATATGTAACAGTGCCATAAATTAACTGTTCTAATATTTCGTTTAAGTTAAAACTTTGTTTCATATTTCAACTTAAACCGCGGAAATGGCGCGTGGCTCCAAGGTTTTAAATTTCGAACAGTAAAGAAACACTAATATGTCGTTCGGATAGTTGTTGTGCAATGAAATATAAAAATAAAAAATATATTAATGTTGAAAGTAAAAGCTTAGCTAACTATAATTAAATATATAAAAAATAACTTTAAGAATTACCTCGGAAAGTTAATATTATTTGTAAACTCTTTTTTCTGCGAACCATATCAAGGAAAAGTTCAGCGTCCGTGTATAGACACAATAATGTTACATTTTGTAGCTAGTGACAAGTAAATACAGCTTGATGAATCGTGAATTTCCAGGAATATGCATATTTAGATTGGGCACCACTGGCCTAACGTACCCAAGTTCAATGGAATATGCATGAATGTGTAATATACTATAATCAGAAGAATGAGCTACATATCGAGTAGCAATATATGCGTGCATATATGAATGGCGATGAACGAACAATAACGGACTTTGCTCTGTTTATGTACCAGGGTATTATGAACGCGCTGGTTACATGCGAATGTGGTGAGACTTGTGATACCACTGTCATAAGACTCCCAGCGCGAAGTCCATCTATATATAAAACAAAGTAAAACCGTATTAGTTATATTTGTAACTCAACGGCTGTACCGATTTTAATGATTTGTTTTATTTTGGTTTTTTGATATCGACTAGTAAACTAAGTAACAAGAAAAGGTGTGTAGGTCACTTCAGGATTTCCATTCACCGATATATCAAAAGACATCATTTATAAAACCTTCGCAACTATAACATTTAGTGCTAACGTGATTTTGAAGCGTGGATCCTGGTGCTGAAATCTAAATCAGCATCAATGAGTTCCGTCTAAACGGATGCCAGTGCCTTTCTATTCTAGTAGCATGAATCTTATCACGAGCTAGACACAAGTTATCACGTGGCGACTTCAGACACATTCGCTGGGGGACACAAGTGGGGCAAGACTATACAAATGCGATGCCAATAAACGCCGGATGGTGGTCATTACGGGCGGGAGGCGTCGGGATCATTGGATGATTACCATTGCACAATGTTGCTGCCCGGTGCAAAGGTCGCTAGTAAACTGATCGTAAATAGATCCCGCGAGGATTGGTGCCCTTACGCAAGGGCTCCCCAGGGTCTGTTCGATGACCTGATTGTACCAAGGTATTAGGGACCGCAGGACCTTGGGGAATAACACTTGTATTAATGTTATTTGCGTGACCATTTCAAGCAAGTCCGTAAGACGTATTGACTTATGATTATTGTAACCTATAAATAAGAAGCTGTCCAAACCTTGATTGGTTCTTTATTTTTTATTGATCTCTGGTCACGAGTCTCCTCTTCCAATTAGAGTTTTAGGCCATAGCCTATCACGTTAGCCAAGTGTGGATTCGTAGACTACAGATTTCAGAAATATTTTCTTTCTTTCTTTCTTTCTTTCTTTCTTTCTTTCAGAAACATTTATAATATTCTATAATGTGGGCGGGTTTCCATCTGATGTTTTCTTTCAATATAGCTTGTAATATTACAGTTACAAGGTATACAACGCATCTCTGTCACGAATTGAATCTCAACTAAATTTCAAACTAACATGTCACTGTTGGTTGACTATTAAAGAAATAAGTAATTATCAACACAGTCAGTGGGCACACTTACAGCCGCACATCCGGCGCACCGTGTAACGGAAGTTTAAACATGATTGAAGTTTAAACATGACAAACATAATATGGCCGTAAGAACATTGTTACGGAAAAGAAAATTGGTAACAACAATATGAACAATGTTCTAAAAACAAATGACGTTTGAATACACTCTTAAAACTTTATGAAGGAGCAATAGGATAATAGTTTGAAGTTCAGTATTTGACTAGAAAATTGGCTTGAAATCCTACTCATCTCTGATTTGAAGGTGACGGATAATAGTACTCTCTATAACGACAAACGAAGACATTGGTAGGAAAAGTAAACATAACAGAACTCTATGTGTAATCAGTCAATCCATACTTGGCTAGTGTGGTGGCGGTCTAAATCCTCATAATGAAAGGAAAACCGTGTAAAGTAGAAGAAAAGACTTCAATATTACTGGCGTTGTTGTTGAGTGGTTAGAGACCTGGCTGCAAAACCGGTGGTCGAAGGTTCGATTCCCATCAAACACAAACAATGTTTGATGAGCACATCTGTTTGTTCATCCTGGTTGTAATAAAAATGTATATACAAGTATTAAATCGTTTTATATATTTGATATAATTTCCTAATTTGGAATCAGATAGCCGTGTGTGGAATTGTCCCAAATTATTATTATTTTTATAATACGTAAAATATGTACCAAGAGTCCACACAATACATCTCATCTGATGTTCCGAATATTCCATGCGTAACTACCTCTACACCGGACGCCGCAATTGCTCTATTGTGCCATTATGGGCCTTGGTTTTGTGTTCGACCCCTCCAGTAGGAAGGTCAAGTCTATAATCCTGAGTGGAATGTTCTACGTTTAATTTTTTGTTTTCGGTAAATCACGCATACTTAGCTGACATACATTACATAGACGAATCCAGCTGAAACTTTGTAAAACGTTTTGTGAAATTATGACAAAATCTCAATTTCCATAACACTATGTTTCCCAATTTGGAATCTGCTAGCTGTGTATGGAATCGTACCAATTATTATCTTAAAGAAAAACAAATGAAGACACGGATAAGTGGAAAAAGGAAACTAAATTCCGTAGATGAACTTAGGCAGATTGTCTTTAGTTTCCATGATTTTATATAAGACTCATTGATATTTCAGAGGCTTTAGAGTGCTAGTAACGATGATAATCAAGATTTGGCTGTGGGAGCGTCGAGGAGTTACCGTTGTGACCAGGTGGGCGGACATCGCTAAAAGAACCCCAGGCAAAAAGGCTTTCGTGATGGGGGACAGGTCCCTTACCTTCCGACAGGTGAGAGTTATTAAGTTATATTCGATAGGTTTTTTAAATAGAGTTTAATCATAATTGCACTAGCCGATTATTCCAGTGGTTAGATGCTCTAAATGCGAAACCAGGTGTCCTGGGTTTTCCATTTATGTGATGAGCACATGTTTGCTCTGTGTATGGGTGTAATAATTATCTGCATACATCTTATGTAGCATGTATATAATATTATGTTTATTTGTTACCAGTACAGGCTCCGCTTTGTTTGGTTTCAAAACACTTTGTGTGACTTTGTCCCAATTATCATGTTATTAATTTGCCAGGGAGATGAATTCAGCAACCGTATAGCCTGGTACTTCAAGCACCAGGGATTCAAGAGTGGCGAAGTGATCGCCCTCTTTATGGAAACACAACCAGAGTACGTGTTCATCTGGCTAGGGCTAGCCAAGCTCAAGGTCACTACTGCGCTGATCAACTCGAATTTGAGAGGTGATCAACTGATACACTGCTTGAAGATCGCTGGTTGTAAGGCTTTGATCTTCGGTGATGAGATGAGTGAAGGTAATTTCTGTAAAAAAATGATACAAGTTTAGTTTTAATTTACATGCATAAATACAAAGTTACCTAGATTTACATTTTTCGTTGATATAGACAGGTTTCTTCAGGGAACTGTTTTGGGCCCGATACTATTCGTTGAATTAACTAGAATGTCCACGTATTTTCAACAACCGATAAACGTTGTAGCTGAGAAATTTAATTAAGTATGCATTAGTTACAATTTCAAACGAGTCAAAGTCCAATACTAAATGAAATTTGCAATTTATGTTCAGTACAATTACTTTGTCGATTTCGAGGTGAAAGGATTTAAGAAGAAAGTTTAAAGCAATTTATCTCTTTCAGCCATAAAAGCGATTCAAAACGAGATCAAGGATATGCCTCTCTTTCAATTCAACTCACCGGAGAGGAGTGCTTCTCCCATACTCCAGGATACAGCACCTCTAGCGTTAGAGTTGATGGAGATGCCAATAGACCCAATATCTGATGTGGAGCCCGCAAACCCAAGGGATAGGTTAATGTATATCTACACCAGTGGAACTACTGGGTTCCCTAAAGCTGCTATTATTACTAATATACGGTTAGTATATCTTATGTATCATGTTTGTATAACAATGCCCCTTTGTAACTGAAAGACACCTCAAGCTTTTCTAAATGTCTGAAAACCATACTGTCAAGAAAAATGTTAACGATCAAAGCATATTATTCGTATTATATCCTGGTTAGGCAACCAGGATATAACAGGATATTAGGTAATATTACTTCTTACTCCGCCTTTCCTATCATCTTCAAAAATTTCAATGACTTTTATAATAACAAATCCTATTTTATTGTGTTTTGTCTCCTTTTTCAACAGATATCTCCTTATTCCTCTAGGAGTATACACTTCTGCTCACCTGTCGACATCCGATGTTTTGTACGATCCCTTGCCGCTCCACCACACAGCTGGCGGTGTTCTCGGAGCTGGCCAGTGCCTTGTCATTGGATGTACCGTGGTGTTGAGGAAGAGGTTTTCAGCTTCTAACTATTGGAGCGATGCTGCTAAGCATGGATGCACGGTTGGTTCATTACTCTTTGATTCATTAAAATGTTCATCTGTTTTGATATCCCTAAGGAAAATTTAAACTGAAACTATTTTTTACAGGCTGCTCAGTACATAGGCGAAATCTGTCGCTATCTGCTATCCATACCTCCCGGTCCCAACGACAAAGCTCATAAAGTGAAGATCATAATCGGCAATGGACTGAGGCCACAGATCTGGGCCGAGTTCGTCAGGAGATTTGGTATTGACCGAGTGTTGGAGTTCTATGGTGCTACTGAAGGGAATAGCAATCTTGGTAAGTTGATAATTTGTACAATCATTAGTACTGACATTGACATTTCAAGTACGAAGCAATATGATATCTGCAGCTCACAGATATTTCGATGCAAATCTATGTATAGTGTTATTTTATTTGAAGTCGGGTAGCGATTCTAGTAGGTGTTCATCATCTTCAATGCTATGAAGAGTCTCTCGAATGTCGATAGTAAAAATATGACTAAGTACATCTTAAGTATGTTTTCATACATTAATTTCCATTATAATTTTGTCGACAGTTAATCTGGATTCTAAAGTCGGCGCCATTGGCTTTCTGAGTCGCCTTGTGGCGTCTGTATATCCTCTTTGTCTCGTCAAGTGAGTATAATTATATTTTAGTAGTCTACGTAACGTTCCAATGCTGGGGAAAGGCTTAAGACTATGTTTTTTGAAATTATCACACATGATACTTAATAGTTAGAATTAACTGAAAAACGAAAGCGATTATGATATGAGACATTAGGACTATGTCATTGTCATTGGTGAATTTTTTTGTTGCAATGATCACAGTTTATTAAATAAGCTGAATGATTAAAAGTACAGTTATCCTATAGATTAGTTTAGCCAGTAGTCCAGATTGAACCAGTCTTTTTTTGCAGATGTGATGAAATTACTGGCGAAATTCTGAGGGATGCTAATGGGAGATGCATAAACTGTGGTCCGTTTGAACCGGGTAAGTTTAAGTGAACCGGGCAAGGTCTGACTAAAAATTGTCCAGTCCATTCAAGTGCCAACCGCATCTTACCGTTCTCTTCCCACATCAGGATTAAGACTGTTATAAACATGCTTGATCTATGAAATACCATGTTAAACATCGCTCAGCATAATCTTGATTGTAAACTTCCAGGCCTTCTTCTTGGCAAGATAGACGCTAAAAAAGCGATCCTCACATTCGCGGGCTACGCTGATAAGACTGCTTCAGAGAAGAAAATGGTTCGCAACGTACGCGTGGTGGGCGACTGCTATTTCAATACGGGTGACATCCTTGTGATGGACCACTATGGATATTTTTACTTCAAAGATCGTACTGGTGACACTTTTAGGTGAGTTACATTATGAACAGAAAATTTCACGAATATCCGCAACTGCCCTACCTATATGTCCACCACTTCCTTGCAGCCTTGTCTATAAAATCCTTTATCTTATTCCGGATTTTAAAGTATATATCACATTAAATTTACAAATGATATAGCACTAGTTTTTACTAACAACCTCGCCAGCGCCAAATCAGAGAAGATTGACGCTTTTGTATTGTCTGCTTTACAAAGAAATGTAACGTGCAAAATTTTTAAGCTAAGTTATTCTCATTATAGATGGCGCGGTGAAAATGTTTCTACGGCGGAGGTAGAAGGTGTCATTAGCAACTTGATCGGATTAAAAGACACGGTTGTCTATGGTGTGTCCGTAAGTATTTGGCCGTTACATATTTGATTTAATGACACTTAGCATTTTAAAATTAGAACGTATTTCTTTCTTCCATACCTATGATCCGAATTAATCTATCAAGAAAATTCCAGATACCAAACGTGGAGGGCAAAGCTGGAATGGTGGCGATCTCGGATCCTGACAGGAAGGTAGACTTAGCTGCTTTAGCCAAAGGTCTCAACACTTTGCCAGCTTACGCCAGGCCGCTCTTCGTCCGACTACTACCAGAACCGCCTCTAACAGCCACCTTCAAGCTCAAGAAGAAGGAGCTGATGGAACAGGGCTACCAACTGAATCTCCACTCAGATCCTCTGTACTTCTTGGATCAGAAGTCCAGCACATTCGTGCCGCTATCTGAACAGCTATATGATGACATAGTACAGGGTGTTGTCAGACTGTGATGTCAAACTTGCCATACAACAAAGCTTTAGTAAAGATAGGTGTAAACTAGCGCGAATACAGAGCGGGAAGCGTTAAAGGTATAGTTTTCTATTTACTGAAACTAAGACTTCATGTAGAAAATAATACATTCCGATTATATCAGTCTAAACGTGTAAGGTAAGATAAGAACAATTTGAGCAGTTAACTAATTAAATAAATACTTATTTGTGTCGCTTATTTGGCATTCCAGTCTGGGGGTCTGGGTTTAAATGCTGGCATGCACCTAAATCCTTAAGTGCATTTTATAACTTAATAAATGTAATGCAATCTGGTATAACGATGAAGAAAAACATCGCGAGGAAAACAGCACACCTAGAATATGTTATGCCCTTATGTAATGTTTCCAGCGTGGTAGACTATCGCCTAATACCCTCTTTCTATGAAAGGAGATCTGTCTCTGGACATGAAACTTTAATTGTTAGATACTGTTTCAATTAAAAAAACTACAATCGTACACCACTCGCTCACTGTTGTTCGAACGCAGGTTTTAATTAAGTGAATTGTATATTCTTGTTATATTTATAAAACTATGTGTGTATGTGTGTATTTACATATCATTTTGTAATGTGATATTTGATTCGGTTAAGGTATTCAGTTTAATTAAAGTTTGAAAATATGATACGATTAGTTTTAATTTTCCTAACAACCCGGTCAACCCGAGCCTTTTCATTTGTTTCTCTTGTCTGTGGCAATAGAAAGTAACATACTATGCCACTAATAGATTAGTCTGAACCAGTAATTTCAGAAAACAAACAAGGTGGTGCAAGTAAAAACATAATTTCACATTTAATATTTTATTCGTATTCAAATAATTACCACTGCATTGTATTCTAAAAGTAAACAAATACTTATCTAGGTAGGTACTTGAACATCAACAGTTACAATTTCCGTTACAAAAATAATACGACAACATTCTCGATTTAGTGTTGTCAGTATTAAAATAGATTTGTCTGTTGTTACAGAAAACACATACTGGATTAAATACATATACAATATCTCACAAATACAAGATTACGGATAAAAAAATCCCTTCTTACTTTCATGACCGTTGGTACGGAAGCCACATACATAGAATAAAAAAAATGCTATCGATTAATATTGTTAAATATATCATATTATTAACTTATTGGTAATTTAAATTTAAAGTTATTTTCATATGTGATGTTTTTGGCCCTTTCTGTGATGGTTTCTTTTTAATAGATAATAGAGCTAAATGCTGGCCATAAAACTGAAGCTGAAGCCATAAAACAATATTTATTGAAAGGAAACCAACAGCACACTAAATAATACAAAAACGAAATGTTACTTAAAATAACATCAATCCCACTGTAACTGAACAAAAGCGCCTTATTACAGTAATAAAACAATATCAGCAATGAATTATGGCATATTAATTTTTTTCGTGATCATAATAACCTCAAATGCTAAGGACATTTCAATGCAATTTTATTTAAATAGCCGGTTGACGAGAATGTTTTGTCTCTCTCTGTTCTATACTTTGTGTTCTAAGACGGAATGTGACAGAATACAGTTTGAGCTACAGCACAGGCCATTTGCAATGCTTTTTTTCTAAATGTGTGATAAGGTATATCATATTATATGAAATACTCGTATTTAGTTTTGTTTACATATAACAGACAAATCCATTCCAATAGACAATTGACTAGGCTAAGTACGCTATTGTACGGCTATCCATGTTGGTGCAATACCAAAAGATACTTGTATTACCCTCACAAAATATACTTCATTTGATAATAATATAATAGTGTACATTTTTCTGGTATTTAAAAATATACTTACAACTATTCAATCCATTGTTTTTTTCATCCAAATGTCTTTCAACACATGTCATAAATAAACATTTCACTGAGCAAAGTGTTATTTAATGCATCTTAATAATGTAATATAACTTGGGACTTTTCCAAATTAATAACTGTCTACTTCAAGCCATTTCAAGCCAAAGCATGAATTGAATTTTAAAAAAAATACTGTCGCAAATTCACTTATATTGCAGTTCGATTTTATAATTCTCTATTAAGACAAATTTTTAATATTTGGATATTTAGCGCTGGTAACCCCGATGTACTGTTTACAAACAATATGTCAAATTTACTGACTAGGTTAACTAAGTTGAATAGTTAAACCTTGTACTGTAGTTACATAGCTTTGAACTAAATTTCAATGTCAACTAATATTTTTGTTGGCATAGATTATTTAGGCAAAACTTTTTGTCCATTATTTTGATACTATTACAGTATTCGTCTACAAAGGTCTAAGCTCTCTCACAATGAGAGGAAAAAAACTACACTGCATAAAATAAGGAACATCCACATTTACATGCCTTATTTACCTTGTATTTATCTTCAATTATTGCAGATACATTGTTAATTCCCCGATTGATACCTTTATAAATTGAGACAATTTATTTAGACAAATGCTTCTTTCGCATAATAATATTTATGTAAAAATTTGGCATTTTATTTTCTAAAAACCTACTATGACATGTGTTATTCCTACATATGTATATTATAATATAATTTTATATACTTACTTACATCAATTCCACTCACCTAATTATAATCTTATATTTCTACGGCAACATTGATTTTCCACAAAAATATATATGTGTTAATATATGCACTATAATATAAATATGATTTATTTATATATAAACGTGATTTCCAAATTTTAATTAAGTATAACAACATCTTCCTAAAACTATACATTATTTTATTAAATGTAAATGATTTTGTAATCTTTATTTTGTTGATACATACATATTTTTACTATTTTTCTAGATTAAACCAAACAGAGGAAGATATGTTTTGTTATAAATGGAAATTGGACTCTTTTAATCAAGTAATTATTTTTTAACTCAATAGTTTTACTGCTATTTATGAACTATATATCATGTAACTATATATCATGTAATACTGTAATATTGTATTGGATTAACTTAAGATGACAATTTGACTGCACTGTTAGTTCAGCAGTAAGAACTGCTCAAAGCAACAGCCATTTAAAAGCAAACCTATTTTGTCATTTTTTAATTATACTGACATAACATATCTTCCTCATGGCAATATATAATCTAAGATTAACATTTATTATTTTGGACTATGTATCAAGATCGTAATAATTGACTAGAAATTCAAAGAGGAATTTTTGGTTATTTTTTTATGAGATCACTATGATGCTAATACCCTGTACACGATAGCTTGGTATTTTTGACAGATGGGCTAGTGATGGAAACAGAAAATATCTAGTGGTCCAAAAAATAACATTTTAAAATACTTGTAACTGTGACGAGATGGTGTGGGTGTATTACGTGTGAAATTCGTTATTGCACAAGACATATAAAACATTGGGTAGATAAGCGATGGTGGGTCAATATTCATAATAAGTGCCTATTTAATATTACAGGGTTATTGTTGGACCTCTCGCCAAATTTAAGTAGGTGGTTCAAATCATGAAAGTAAACAATTTTTCAAAAGAAACACGGGTCGATAGTGAAAAAAAATTCAGACCTTCCATATGAAATCGACCACCTGATTGAGCAGTTTTCAGTTTTTTGGACTATAGAATGCGTAATTGAAATTAGAATTAATTTTTTTTACCTTACCTTTTTACATTTTTTTTTACCTTAAAAAGAGATACCAGCTAAAGAGACTCCAACCACTAGCCAAAGAGACCCAAACCAAAAAGAGCCCCGTTCGTAACAATAACTTAGCAGTGATCTTTAATAATATTTTTTGTAATCGTTATTTGTAACAGTTACTGCCTCTTAATCGTGTCCCTTCCGTCCGACCAATGTAACATTGTACAGGCGTCTATTATTTTTAGTGTTCCTATTTCAATTTTACTTTGAAGCAATAAAAAGTCTTAAAATTTTTGGATTGGACTTTTGTGTTATAGGTATTATTTAAATATTTTTACAACTTTCAAAATCATAAAATTAAGAAAATAATATGTATGTCATTGCAAAGTTATGTCGATCAGAATAATTTACAGCTGTCAAAAAAATCATGCTATCGTTGACAGGGTATAATTGATTCATTCACAAAACCATAATGAGAGAGGTTTTTAATTTTTAATACTCAGAGAGAGAATTTTTTATACATACTATTGTCTAAGGTGTGACCACTTCATTGTGGTACTTCTGACTTTAAAAATGATTTAGTTGTCTTTCTCAAACTTTCCATTAAACTTTTTAATCACTTCAATATATCAGCTATATTTTTAATACTTTAATTCTGGAACATTCCAAGCCGAAATAAACTGTCGAATTTTGTAAATGAATCCGCTAAATTTGTTATTACATTTCTTATGTTATTATCCTTACAGATAATAAAGTCAGTTACCTTCTGCATTTATTAACTTCATTGAATATTTTTATTATATAAAAGTTCATTATATTTAAGTATAATATTACATATAACATGTATCTTAACACATGACTGAGTGAGCACACATATAATATATGTATATTACTTATGTTTAATGGTTTCTTTAATATCTAATTTTGAACTCAAAAAATCTCATATTTTTTATATTTCTGTTTTTTTTTGCTTTTGTAAAATATTGTATAAGTACATAAACTATTTCTTTTATAATCATCCATAACAATATTATATATGCCACAGTAAGTCCCGTCTGTCTGTATGCTACGTACATAGAAACAAAATAAAATATAATTTATAGGATATTGCGTCCTGGTGGACGTGAAATATTAAAATTGGTCATAGACCGGTGTCTATGACCAATTTTAATATTTAATAAGTCTCATTAAAAGCAACAAATCATTTTAAAAATAAATATCAAATACTATTAAGGAACAAAAATGTAAACATTTAACTGAAACAATTTAAAATTGTTATACTTTACTTACGGCGATACTACCACACTGAGGGATAATAATTTTGACACAGATTTTAACAACGTGAACAAACACAAGTGACCATATCTACCACTAGTCACACAAAATGTAGCTACACTCACAATTCAAAATACAATTTACACAATTGCCAATTGAGCACGATTTCATACGAACACGAAATGATTGTCCAAAATGTCTAATGTTCACCATCTTGAGTTTAGTGTCAATGTCAATATAACTTAGTAACGTCAATCCGACATTGACAGCACATTTTTTTTCTAACATTCGCCAGGCGTCAATATGAACACGTAGTAGTCCTGTCTGCCTGAACTTATATTACACTGAGAATTAACAATGACAATTAAGTCTTTTAACACGAGCAACATTACTCAAGCATGTCTTCCGATATCGTGAACACGTCAGTCCGCGACGTTATCTGTCATCGGTTGCCGTCAGGTCTTTTCTTCTTCAAGATCAGAGGTCGCTCCAAGGCCTCCTCGATCTGGCTCTGTGTTTTGCCCTTCGTCTCCGGTATGCCGAAATACACGTAACCCGCAGCTAGCAGCGTGCAGCCGGCACAGATGTAATAAGTGGCGTGCAGGCCGAGCAGGACGGCGAGAGATCCGAAGTAGCGTAGAACGAGAAAGTTGCTCAGCCACGTCCACGTTATGAGGAAGCTGGACGCGAGCCCGCGGATCTGAAAGAGACAGAAGGTTCAGTGGTAGAGGATGGAAAGCGACAAATAACATTGTATAAATTAAGGAAAGCAATTAATAACCATTGCAAAAATAGAAAATAAAAATGAACTGCTTTTATAAGATTGTAATAATTATATCGGTACTGTTTTATGGCATGTTTGGCATTAGAACAGGATGGATGTAATTTTCCTAGGTTTGCGTGATCTTGCCATGCCAAAAGGATCCACGATTCGACGCTTGTCTCTGACGGAAATTTAAAAAATCAAACTCATAATACGAAAAGTACTACTGTAATTAGCTATGGTGCACTCACATTGATTGTGAACAGTTCTGAAACGAGGACATACGGCACGGATCCCAGGCCGATGTTATACAAAAACAACACCATAGACAACAAGACCACTGGCAGCCATAATGGATCGTCTGTCCTCTCCTTCATCTGGTCGAACTGCACTCTAACCTCATTGTCTACGGCATTCGTAACATTCTCTTCCAGTCCGATCCTGTACCACGATTTGCTGTCGTTCTCGAACTTTCCAAACGATTCGTTGTAAAAGTCTACCGTCAAGTTGTCTTGGGGTATGTACGCGAGTTTTTCCCTTAGATTCTTCTCTTTAAAGTTAACCCGCCGGTAGGGCCACAAGCGGTGGGAGTACCACGACTGCATGCGGAGCTGAGGGTCGCAGTACACTCCTAGTATCGCGAGGCAGAACGCAATGCCCGAACAGGACCAAATCAACAATGTCTGAAACATTAATTCGTTATTTATTTCTACGAAGATTGTTTGACGAACTGAATGGTTTATTTGGATCGCCTCTATTAGGCAATTTCAGTTCTACTTTCAAGTACTGTGTACCTTTCGGCCCAGCTTGTCAACCGTCACGGTCGCCACCGCCGCGCCCAGTACTAGCGCGGTGCCGCACAACATGGACCCAGCTTCTGACGTTTCGAATAGAGCTCGAGGTGCCGTGCTGTTAATGAGAAACACATTCTCAGGGTAAATCTTTTTATATGCACCGCTTTAAATCCTTCGTCGTGCTGGTGACATTTGTCAGGATGATATGACAGACAGCCTTTGTTGGTTCTTGCTCTGTTTAGTGATGGTTAGGACAGGCTATAAGCTACTTAAGTATAAGGTACTTATAATGACAATGTCTTTATTTCAGGCAGCGTCCATAGCGAACCAGAGTGACCAACAGTGGCTTATTAAAGGTCACACTATACAGTACACCTTAGGCCGCGTCATCGCTTACCATCAGGCGACGTACTAAACAAATGCTGGCCTATTTCAAACATAAAAAAAATATACCGGCCGAATTGAGAACCTCCTCCTTTTTGAAGTCGGTTAAAAATTAGTATACCACGCGGGTGGGATTAGTGAAACGAAATACCCGTTGTAGATGGTGAAGTTGTATGCTGTGATGTTGAGGACGGGGACCGCGTGTGCGGAGTGGCGTAGCACCGCGCTCGCGAAGCTCGTGACGGCCGCCGCGCCGGAGCCCGCCGCTGCCGCCACCAGCGCCGCGCATGAGAGCAGCGCGCGCCGCGCCCCTCGCCGCCCGACTGTCATCACACCGTCCATCAGTACACTCTACAACCTCGAGGTGTATAGTCAATGGACTTGAGCAACTCTGTTTTGCCTGACCCCGTGGTCGAGCAATTAGAGACCTTGACAGCAAAACCGGAGAGTTCGATTCTGATCCAGGACGAACATTTGCGTGACGATCACATTTGTTCGTTCTGTTTCTGGGTGTAGTATGAATACCTATATAAATATTATTGTACGTATATTTGTGTAGTCTATTAGCCGTCCGGTTGCCACAACACAGGCATTAAATTGCTTTATTTGGAATCAGAATAGCCATTTGTGGAATTGTACTAAGATATTATTATTAATATAATCTACTCTACTTACTGGACTCTTGATTTAGAGTGCATTGACCTTGGCTACTAAGCCAGCGCTCGTGTGTGTGTAAGGTCAGTTGTAAGCACATCAATTTTTTTTCTGTGTTTTGGGAAGTCAGCGAGTTTAACAAAATGTATCTCGATTGATTATCTGCATAAATTAAAATCTTCTAATATCTTTGAGCGTACTAACACAACTCCCTACACGCGGACGTGTCTCCCTTCCTATCAGAGTTGGACTCCAAGCCACTGCTTCGTTTCAACATCGGCTGGAAGGTGTCCGAATTCTGTCTCTTCATCATTTCCCGTCGTCCGTAACAGTCGGAGGTCCGGATCCTGACTTCCTGCTGCTCTATCACATCGGTCAGATCCTCTCTGAAGTCTGAGCCATCAAACCAGCACATCACCTTGGCGGCTTCCTGAAACGTATAATGAATCTTTTGAACCAATCTCATCATTAAGAACACTTTTATTGTCTCACTATTAGACAAGAATCTGTTGTCAAAATCAGAAGACTTGTCTAGTCTACCAATGTGGTGATGATTTAGAAACAAATATCCTAAGAAACTTTTTAGTCTTGAAGAAAATCTTACCTGAATCTTTCCGACATTGATGAGGAAAGAGGGTGTTTCTGGCAGCCATAACAAAGATACCAGAAGCACAGCAGGCGGTACCGCCATGGACAATGACAGAGCATGAGCTGATAGCAACCCGCCGCCAGCATATGCGAAGAGGATGCCGCAACTAAAATGAATTATATTCAACATGAACTTTATGCTTGTAGCCATAAGTTAAGGTTAGGAAATTACCTTTCTGATAACTATTTTTATACTATCTGCACAAACCTGCACGCTAATGAGGGCATAGCAGCTAGTCCTCTAGTACGAGGGGCAATTTCAGCGCAATACAGCGGTGATAGTACGAGTGCCCCCGCACCACCTGCGCCCGCGATCGCCCTCGCCGCCCACACCCCCCGAGCCCCGCACCACGCGGCTAGGGACCAGCTGATCTGCAGACCAAAAGGTAGAAATAGATATATCACAGACTGAGTAGTTGACATTCCTGGTAGTAAATTGTTGAAGGTCTGATAAGGTTTCCGTCAAAAGACTTAAGATCCTTTATAATCTGAACAATTGAAAGATGATAAATTAAATGATCTACGAATCATGAAATCTGATAATAATAACGGAATCCTTCGAAACGTAGCAGAAACATCATATGTACAATCTCAAAAAAAAAATAGGTTTTGATTAACATCAAATAAGTCATCCAGTTATGACACTAAAAAGAGCTCAAAATCCGGCGCGAAGACTGTTGCGTTTAAAATTCCAAGAAGTCCAGATATTTAACGAGATACATATCTTTAAAAAACCTTAGACTGGATTGGAAATTTCACATATTATATGTATATGCTTTTCCTAGTTGTAGGATTGAAAAAGTCACCGAATATTCTTTTGTGCTGAACGGAAACGTAAACCTCGCTAGAGATTCTCATAACATTGCTACGAACATATTCCGGATAAAGTATTCTTCGTATAAACGGTGCAGGTGTCACCGCTATCCAATGTTGAATATTCAAAGGACAGCGGAGTAATGGAAACGACGTTCAATGCATAAAGTTATCAGTGTTGCATGCAACGGAAGTAATTATGAACGCGATATACACCAGCAAGACACTAAAATAGAAGATAATGTCGCTTTCTATCAGCGTTTTATATTTTGTTAGGTTAGTTTAGTTAGTAACAGCGAAACTAAAATGCATACGTTGTATGATATTAAAGGGATTGATTGCAGGCTATCTGATCTTAAAGAGTGGTAGTGCATCTATGTATTATTAAATCTCATTGATGGAGTTGACTTTTTTCCTGCACGTGGCTTAAATAAGCCATGCGATTTGTTCATTGCATTACTTGTAGAGTTTTCGCATAGCATAAATTAACTGATTTTGCAAATATCACGGTTTGCGCAAACAATATGAAACGGAATGAGCGCAGTTAAGTTAGAACTTAACAGGAATCCCTAGAGGACCTTTCAGTTCAGTGGCTCAATTAAGCTGGAAACTTCCTAGCGTTCACGGTTTAATGAATTTTGAAATTCTCTAATAAGTCCTGTTGAAAATGCATGTTAAACTTGTGATTTTTAGATTAGGTTAAGCTACTGTTGAATAGTCAAATGTAGAATTTTAAAGTCATTAATTTATTAATTGAATGACTAAGCATCTGTGTATCAAAGTCATTTTATGAATTAAAGAATAGAATAAAAAATCTAGATATTTTGCTAGTAGGAAAAAGCCGTATATTTTCCAAGTAAAAGCTTTTCATGGCTTCATCTGTCAGTTTCACTAACACTCCATATTTGCAATTAATTAAATCGTTAATTAACCTCCGGCACGGCACTATTACGTGGCGTGATTTGATTTGGTAATTTGCATAACAATTACCACTTTGCACTGTGTTAAACTGGCATAAATGCTGGATAAAAATTTGAAACCGTTTTTTGGATAATTAAAAAGTAATTCTGGAACAAAAGAAGCAACGACGCAGTACGGAAAAGGGATAGAAACCTATATTTTTTCCTCTTACACTATACACAAATGATATGTGAACGGTTACAATAGCAGGCAAAAGTCTGTATGATCTCGAAGAGATAAAATAGTACGAACTCTCTTATCTTAATGGTAGTTAACAAACGATGTTTAAAGAGCGTAGTCCGTTGGAAATTACATTCACAAAAATATAGAACTTAATAAGTACTTACAATGAAACTAAATGCTATACAAAATGCGCCAGCTTTCCGCCCCCTGGCGTCCGCCAGTATTGCGAAGAGCGGCGCGGCTGGCAGCGCTACGAGGCAAGGCAGTGCCGCTAGCCAGGCACCACCCGTCAGAGCCTCCGATCCTAACACACCTGACACCCAGCCCGTGCTGCAGCCGTGGGTGAAGCAGGATAGGTTATCTGGAAGTAGGACACGTAGATAAAAACAGGCGGATAGACAAAATATGTAATGTTTTCTAAGTGTTCAAATTGAAATTGGGTTGCTTGGTACATTGGCTAAAATTTGCCAATTTCATAACATATTTCTAGGATAGAAGGAAGGAAGGATTTAAAAGTGTTCAATAAGCGTGTCAGAGAAATGTCAAACATCCAGTTGGTGGAAGGGGAGGGGGCGAAGGAAAAGGGGGGGGCAATGGAACTGCTATATTTCTTAAATGGATGGAAGCAATAAAGGCGCTCCAGAATATCCTACTAATATTATAAATGCGAAAGTTTGTATGTTTGTTTGTTACTCTTTCACGCAAAAACTGCTGAGCGGATTTCTATGAAATTTGGCACACACATAGAGGGTAACTTGGATTAACACATAGCATAGTTTTTATCCCGAAAAAATGTTCCTGTGGGATGCCATGGGATGATTTTTATATATTTTGCATGTTTGTAACCACGCGGGCAGCGCCGCGGGTAACAGCTAGTATCATACATACTATACAATAGAGTGGTATGTAACAGTAAGACTTTTGCATGTTTTGTGTTGCACGGTTTACTATGTGGGAGGATAGGGATAAGGCACAAAGTAATATTGAGGTAACATTCATAGTGATAGTAGCATCGTTTTGAGAAAACTTTTTTTGGATACATAACAAAATGTTTTCTTTCTAATTGTGTTATATTCTTTCACAATATCGTTGTCAATGACCTCTACCCATGTAGTTATATTATAATGTTCGGCGGTAATCGCAGTTTAAACATATTTATAACATTTAAATTATATAATTGACTTCATATGTATATTGGCGTTCTCAATGGGATAAAACGTTTAATCGCTTTCTACTCCAACAAAGATTTTTTTTTCTTATTTTTACTTTAACATTTTAATTATTATTGTTATATGTTAATATTATAAATGTTTAAAATATGTAAAATGTGATAAATAAGGTAAAATAATGAAAAAAATAATACATAGTAAATTTATAACACTCAATCAAAGCTCTGAATAACGGAATGAAACCTACTGGACATTAATTATAATCAGTATCTTTACATTTTATCGACAAGAGTGGAACATGCTATTCAATTAGAAATACATATTTGCACTGTATCAATTACTTCATTTAAACAATTGTTTCAATGTCCCAATAAAATAGCGCGACAGTTATAGGTAGATACTAAACTTTATCTAGGACTGTCATAGTAAATTTAGAACACTAAGCTGTCTATAATACTCAGCGGTATACATAAATTACAGCATTCACGACATCAATTACAATTCGATGTCAACTTTATCTATTTTCCGTCAATATCTTGATCAGATTGATCGCAATTTTACCACCTACGTCGATACAAGAAAGTGCAAAATTTCGTGTTAACTAGCGGCAATAAAGATAATATCTGGTCTTTATAGGCAATGTTCTGTACGACATTTTTACGACAATTTGTGTGACAATGAATTAATATACTATCATTTTAATATAGACATAAAAATGTCCATGCCATAATATCATAGATAGGATATAAAGGTGCATAATATATTATTATTTTTGTAAGTGTCGTGTTGCACATTTCGTTGTTTGGGCGGACAAGCTTGTGTGTGGCGGGATACAAAATATTATAAGGGTTATCTCGTGTTGATTGCCTATATGGTTTGCAGCGTCGTTTTATTAGGTTTCGCATGTATGTTTTCAACTTATTTTTATTAAAGAACAAGTATAATTTTTTACAAACAATCTGCCAAACTGCGAGTGTATTTGCATGCATATTAGCAGAACTGCGCCGATCTGATATGAAAAATAGGCATATGTATACATATACATACGACTACATAGTCGTACAACTATTGTAAGTATATATATCAGTGTGGTTGAACAAATTTAATTGTCTGGTACGTATAACATCATCAGCAGCCGAACAATAATAAATTAACAAGAACAAAGTCATAAAACATACCAAGCATCGTAATTTAATGTCATTGTTTATGTCTATAAATTAAAACAACATCCAATTAAAAGCAGCCCACGCACGGTGCACGGCCGTGCTCGCGTCGACGGTACAGCTCCGCTGCTCATATCATTCTTTCTTTGAAAAAAGTCAAATCTATTGAGTTACACATACCCGAGAAAAAAGTTGTGTGATTATCGAAATTTTAATGAGCCCATAAATATCATGGGAGCGTTGATTGCTAGAAGACAGGACAAATTGGAAATGCACCCTTCGTCTGACAGTCGACGGGTAACAAAGCCGAGAGAAGCAAAGGGTCAAATTTTTTACCGCGGTCAAATGAACCGCTTTGAATGGAGGCTTGATTTTATGATTTATAGGACCCTTTATCCGAGCGCTGCTTCACTGCATTTTGTTTTGATTGAGGCTTCTTTGAGAGTTAGGAAGATTGATTGTAATATAGGGTGTGGGAGTTTCTGTTCATCGTGTGGTAGTTAAAATATTTTTGACTCAAAATTAAAATACTGATCATTGAACGTTTAAAATACCTTTTTTTCGTGTTTCGGCGGACGCTTCTCGAATTCGATCGATTTCACTTTTAAATAAATCACCATTAACACGTTGAAACGTATCCTTTCCTTAGTTAAAACTACCAAAACATCACTGTACATCCTTCAAACAGTGACCACGGAATCCAAAATCAAATATCATTGTCAATGTCGAGAATTCTCGAGAAATTTTGTTCGTCATGGATCCTTCGAGATATAATTCAACATTACAGCTCTCAGGCTTCGCAGATTATTCCTTCGAGCATTGACTGAGTGCCCACTTCTTACGGATAAGCGTATAAACCGATAGATAGTCTCAAAATAAATACAATTTAGAGGTACCCACTTGGTTCTCGTGGATAGTTATTAGATGGAAGCAAACAATCGGGTTTCCAATAACGCCTGAGCTAAATTGCTTCCCGTACTCTTTCGTAGTATCTGTCTGTGGTCATGTTGAGTTAAGAGGACGAAGCATTTGTTAGTCACGCGCCAGTACCCAGCGATGGTATTTCTCATTAGGCGGCTCGTAAACAAGGACACTTCGACGCTTACTAATGCTCTCTCACGACACGGTTTTACGACTATCGTACACAATTTTAAGTTCTCGACTGGTCCCAAATGACATCGTAATAAATTTTAGGGCGTTCCGTGAGTTCGATCATATGTAACGGAGTATTTTATAAATGATATAACCGCATGAAATAAGAAAAGAATATTGAATGGAATGAGTTATTTGTGGTTCAGTGTAAATGTCAAAAGACTATTAATGAATGTTCACACAACACTTCACGTTCACACTCATAAAAGAAGTCATTTTGTCGAGTCTGGCCTTCACGGCCCGTCCCAAGACAATTCTATTTGTACGTAAATATTTGCGAGGCGAAGCTCTGTGTGCAATTGAAACGTCCCGCGAGCGAAGTGGGTGCGAGCCGCATCCATTTCCGCAATTTCGAGACGTACAAGACGCGATCGTGTACCGACAATGGGCGCTATCGTGTGCCGTCTAATCACGCAGCCTGGTGTACTGTTAGGTCGGTGTTCCGCCCGCGGCCACTCTGCCCGCGCGGTAATATGCGTGCGAACGCGGCCCGCTCCTCGCGCTTGCTCGCATCTCCGCTCGAGCAGCTGCTATCTACAGATGTTTCGATACCCGCGCCTAAACACCCATCGAGTATCCCATGATACACGCAATGAGATCGAAATGCCCCAGTGCATCGAGATTTGCGATGCTCGAAGCGGGAAATGGAGCATTAAAATGATAGCTTCTTGCTATTCGCCAAGGAATGGTTTACGCTTGCTAACAATAGCCTCCTAAAAATTTGAATAAGACAGAGCGGTGATCGTATGGCAATAATATCAAATTACTTGACAGTTAATTAGGGCCTGCCACTCAGGCGGGCGCAGCCTTGTTCTGAGCTTTGTAGCAAACTTGTCGTTTCGTAATATCTGTCGTGTGTCCGCCCGCCGCAACACAACTGCACCTATGATTAATAGCCGAGCAGCCGTTGCCACAGATCGAACTCTTTGTATTCACTGACAAATTATGCGGCTACCATTTACTTTTATATCCCGCTTGTTTCTGGTGATATGAATAAAGCCAATTGTACCGATAAAGGCGAGCATTCGAGCCGGAATAATTTAGATAGAAACAACTACCATAGCATGTTATAACCAAATATGATTAACAACTACTAGTTGCATTAAGTCGCAGATACGAATTTCGTTCCATTTTAATTTATTACATAAACTCGCGCAATTCCGCGCTCTATCGCAGCGAACGCTATTATCCGTTTCATATTTACGGCAACTGTTCAATTATTCCGTGCGACCGGCCGCTATAAATTTTTCACTCGCTACATTCACATCCCTGTAACAATACATTCACTTACGACAAACAACGTTTTATTAAGAGCGGCGCACAAAGGCATCGTTGGGCGGCGAGGGCCATACCGTGGTTCTATGCCAGAAATAAACACTTATAAATCTCCACTCGGTTATATTTAATCACTGGTGCCCTCACAGAGCGCACGTTTGCAGTTGAAGTCTGAATTATTTTAATCCTGTGCACCGCGATATCTTTTATTGTAAGCAGGGGCTTTGTTGGACCCCAGTAAATCAGCTTAGTGGACGGATGGCACGGCTGCTATCTTTCCAGCCTTTGTATTGTACAAATCTGTCACTATTTCTCTTATTTTCGCACGGTTGACTTATATCACTCGTCGTAGTCCCTTTTTCATTACACATTGCGATATCATCGGTAGATTGGCAATATTTCATAGCACATGAGATAATATGGTGATAAAAATAATACAACAGAGTTGATTAATGTCGTATAAGATTTTGTTTTGTTTGGGAAAAAAATTATATTATACATATGTACGTAGGATAGTCACCAACAAGTTTGTTGAAAGGGTCAATATTCTGAACCCTTCCAATAAGATTCCACGATGTTATGTGCGAAAAACAATCAGTACCGACCGCTTAAAGGTCACAAAGCACGAAAAATTTTGTAAAATCAGACCGAAAGGCAACTGCGGTTTACATTTTTAACCCTGGCATATTGCTCCCGTTCAACCATCAGGTCATTACTACAAGTCCTTAATAATACTACTAAAGTGTGTGATAACCATATTGTTATTTACTCTCATTGGTAAATTGCTTCTTTATATCCATTTTTGTCTTTTAGTTGTGAAATTGTTAACAATATCCAAAGAAGGCGACCGGATATGATACGAATATAAATATGTAAGTAACAAAAGAGGTATGAATGTCAAAGATATCTATAAGAGATATTTAACACTTCGTTCCCTCTGCCTGCCCCGTTATGGAGCTAGAGTGATAATAAATAATATGTAAGGAATATTTTTTTTAATATTCCATAATTCACGAACGTATATAGGGAATTTTATGGATTATCTACATTTCTAAAAGAAATACTATTGAGTTACACAGAGAATCCACAAAAACAAAATACCTCAACAAGTACGTACGGATGAAGAGTATCGCCTACCAGTTTCCACGGCAAATTGTGGTGTGTTTGTACATAGTGGGGCTTCAAACCGATGACCATAAAAAACTCGCGTATAAATCCTCAAGAACGCTATTGAAGTAACACTTTGCTTAATCCATCGCCTAATGGAATTAAAAAGATCTAACCGCAAAAGGTTTCGCCTTCGAGAAATTGTTTTCATTAATTCAAGGGCTTCCATACAGCAATCCGAATTCCACAGCTCTATCGATAGGCTTAAATGTTTGTGCACGATATGCATGCCTGGACTACAATCGAGTCGCATAATGGTTTTGCAGATAATTTCTGGAACGCTAGCAATTGCTTGGTTGATAACACTGGTCAACACTGTTTTTGTCACATGAACTCAGTGGTCATTTTTGTTTAGGTTAGCAACCCTTCATTAAAA
>DWQT01000378.1:0-23835 GCA_018244895.1 Myscelus amystis hages | reverse complement strand
AGTGGGAATTAGACCGGAGATTCTTAGAACGAACCCAGATGGAGCTGGAAAAGCTGCAGAGCTGTAGCTATTCCTACAGTGTTACTTTATGTTTATACTTTATGTGTTACTTTATGTATATATATTATACTGTTTATACTCCGTAGGCGATTGTGACAACTTACTATCAGGTAATCCGCCAGTCTGTTTGTACGGTTGAGTAGAACCAAAGAAATCTATAATGCAAATGGCACTTGAAATTTCAAAAGCAGCAAAACCTACTTTGTATGCAAATGAGACTGAGTCTTGTAATGAGAAACTTTCCGATTCTCACTAGGAAATTATTGTTGCATTTACATGTTTTGTTATTAAGAAATCAATCGAAGCGTGTCCACTTTTTTGTAATTTAAGATGGTTTTTATATGTTATTGTAAACGTGTTGACGATGGAGTGTTTTTAAAAACGTGAATTAGGCAATTCGTTTCGCCCCTGGGGCTTTTTTCTAGTCTAATTTAGCGTTCATAGATGCCCTGTGCAATCCACGTGCATGGTACACGCGAACTTAAAATAGTCCTTACTCCTTTTTACATTAAAATGCATTGTCCTCTTCATTTTATAGCAGATTTAAAGCAGCTGACGTACTAGATCTTTCAACGGATTACATATCCGTCTCATTATCACATACAATATACGTGACGTAGGTAGGTATCTATATGTGAAGAATAAAAACATAGTCACAAACAGTTAGTGTTCTCGCAGACGGCGACAATATCACTTAGAAAGCAATTCCTTCCAGACATTTCCATGACACAGAGAAAAAATAAATAAAAAGTACAATAATACTCACTGCGATATGCTTTGTCACATGTGATAATAACTCTGCATTAAATGAATGACATCATCAGACTTATTTATTTCGGAACAGAATGAAAAGTGTTTTTCAATAGTTAAAAGAGTTTTTTTTACAATAAATGAAAACAAAAGACAAGTAGACACTACACAAAAGAACATTAATCATGCTAATGCGTTGAATCTAGAAATTTTGCACGCGGCACGTGAACTAGCGACACATGAGCAAATCAATTAAATGGAAGAAGCAATTACAAAATAGCATTCTAGATGTCTTATATGAAACAATTACTTAGAGTGGGCGTGGCCGCGGGTTGGGGGAGAGGGGACCTGAAGCCATTTTCATAATGCACCACGAGTTCACTTCTTCTTTAAACTTTACACTTTAAATAATTGCTGCTTAGTATGCCAAGAAAGATTTGGCGCGCAGGTGCTTTCAAATTGGCCTCTTTGTTTGCGAAAGGGGTTTCAGTTTAGACCAAGGTTTCATTATTGATAAGCATATTTGGTGGTTGGGTACCTTCTCCATATCTGTGCCTCAACATTTCAATCTCTTGATCTACGCTCTCTTTTATGATTGCTCTATCGTTTATCTCTTTTAAGTTTGATTTTGTTTCAGCCGCTTGTCATCTTCTTACTAACTAATGTATTGATAATTCGTTTCAAATTTGCATTAAAGAAAAAGCACTGAAGTGGCTTATAGTTTTCTTTCAATGTAAACTTATTAAACCTGATCATTGTCTTAATGACAATTGTATATTACAAAGTGAATTTTTAAAAAAGATTAAAAACTGAATGTTTGCGTACAATGTTTTCTTAATGGAGTTATCCAACGCCGGCGGCACCTTATGCCGAGGTCTTAAAATTCAGACGCCCGCACTTTCAGACTGCACTCAAACGGGAGCATACTAAATTATACGCCAGGACCCACTTAGGAACATTAAAAATGTGTCTAGCCTTCCGCATCCACCATGTTATTTGCTCGAATGCTTCTCAAATAGATATTCTTGAAGGAATTACTGCAACATCGACTAAAATATCTGAGGTATATTCAGCAGTTCGGGTAGCAATGATAGATAGATAGGTTTTTGATTTCAGCCTCCATCCTGGGGGTCCACCCTTATGCACTTTTGGTAGTTTACACAAATTTTGTCCATCTTCATGAAACCTACATACCTTATAATTTTCTGTAACATTTTTAAGAAGTGAACAGAGTACTAAATCGCACTTGACTAACGTGCTTCCCTACTGTACACCCTCTCATGATGAGACTGGACCAGTGTCCATCAATAAAGGGTTGTAAACAAAATTCACAGACAGACAGACGAAACACGTGTGTATGAAATGGTTAATCTATATATTGGACGCACATAATCATTAAATCTTCTGCATTTGTGCGAGATTTGTATCAAGCAAGTCTGACGTAATCAAAGTCATATTATTTAACAACATTGATCCTTCCTATTTGTCGTACTCTCTTGCCAGAACGGTCGAGTTTGTCTCGTAAGATCGCTAGGAGCATATATTGTTATGTTATGCGCTTCGTTTTCATTTGCCTTTTCGTTTGGTATTGTGTGATGGGTTTTGATTATAATGTGTTCATTTCTAACTCTAGTACGGCGTTTGAGGCCTATAAGCCAGCTTCTCTCGATTACGTTCAAAATATACATGTATTAGAATTGTTTGCTTTAGTTTCGTAAGCCAGAAGGGGCACAATATAAATACAGTATCTGATAATTACAAAGCCGATTTAACGTTAAAATCCGACCGGCGCTAGTTTTAACACAGAAAAGAAGGAAATTTTGCATTTTTTAGGTCAAGCATTACATTGCTTTTGCACACGATCGTTCTATTTTTATGGAGCTTTGAAAACTCGGTGCCATTAATAACCTCGTAAAGTGCTTTAATCCACTGCCTATGTACTTCACGCGAGCGGGATCAACTAGCAAATAATTTAAATTGCGAATTCGTATTTTTTTCAACCGTTGGTATATGGGTGAAACGTCGAGTATGGTTTTAATATTTATTTTTTTACGTCGCGAAGCTGCGATAATCGGCTGAACGCGAACAGCGCCACCTTGCGGCGAATTCGTTAAAAGTGACTTGTCGCGTTTTACCATGCCACCGGTAATACATGCTTTGTATAATTCATTTACAAGCTGTTTCAAAATGGAGTAGGAATTTTTAAAATCGTTTTTAATTGCGCTATACGTTTTGCAAACCGATATCGGCCAGTATTTTGAATTTAATAAATAGTTTTTTTTTTCTCTATCGTACATAATTATCAAAGAAGCAATTGTAGTAGAACCACATTATTTAAAGGTTATTTGAGTATTTTAAAATATATTTGGAACGTCCATGGGTTGACTGTGGACCGCATCAAAAGTAAAATATTAGGACCCGAGTCTTAAATTAAGTAATCCTAAAGAGCGTAACAGCTTGCGATAATTCTCATAAAAGTACGCGTATTTCAACGTTTTATGGCCATGCTGTAGCTCATACGATACGATACGGTCTGAATTGACTCGTCACGATACGCGGGGCGTGTACCGGCCTTAAGCCGAACGGCAATCGAACGGCCCTAATCAGAGTTACGGCCGATTTACTCCAGACTTTCACTTACGGCAGATTTAAATTTGATTTGTTTACTTTGTTAACTAAAACGTAAAATCTTTGTCTATATCCTGTCAAACCTCATAATTCAAGGTTTGACAGGATATGTGCTAAACGCTTGCTACTGTCTCCAAACATTTTAATCCAATTTTCTGCGGTATTAGGTTATTAGAAAACAAATAAAGAAAAGAAAAACATATCGATTGCCAGCCTGTAGTTGCTCTGAGATAGAGAAAAAAAAACAAATTAATATTAGTTATCTAACAATTGCATAGGCAACAATAGGCAAGTGTTAGCTCGTAACGAAGTCGTGCATCCGCGCCGCTCATGTAAATACTTCCAAGAATCTCTGCCTCGAGCTGATTGGCTGCTCGCCAGCTGCCTGGCTTTGATTGGATCTATTCGCTTGTCTAATTATAAAAACCGGAGTACACATTCAGAGAAAGTAGGTATTGCATTTTGCTAGAAATTTTTCGACGTCTTGTCTGTATGTTTGTAAAATAATAAATGGGAGAAATACAGCTGTATATATTATGGTCTGCAATATAAATTCTGGACATCAATTCAACGGTATTCCTTTTCACTTGGATTTGGGCTTTTTAACAGCGGTTGCCGGATACGCCTTTTTATTGGCGAAGTATTACCTACCGCTCCATACATACAGTTGCCTTTTAAGTTCAGCTCCACACTATTGCAATTTTGACATTTCGCGTCTGAGAAGAAGACATTCTTTGTTCATAACTGTTAGAAGTGAGCGGGGCCCCGAGCGGAGTCGTGATTTGATAAACAAACGGCGTTTCGCTCGTACTCCGGTGCCGTCGCGTCGCAGGTACCAGGGGATCATATCAACGCAGACACTTCAAAGAAACTGCGAACAAAGTGGAAACGGGACTTGGTTCGTTTGATTAGGCGCGTTCTTAACATGCGCCCGCCTCGAGGCTCGCTTTGTTACTCCCACCTTTGTGCTACAAACGTTCAGACGTGCCGTCCGCAATGAACGCTTTGATATCGCTGAATTCAAGACGCTTGTCGAATTTCACCCGCCCCGGCCGCCGCCTAACATTTCTATCCTTAATATTTCATGCCCGCGAATACTTTGGCCGAAACATAATAATAAAAATGTACATATATTATACCACTTATGGCTGCGGGCAAAGGATTAATAAGCGTTTTAATGAATCCTGTCAATGTTTCATTCGAAACGAAATGCAAAAGAGTTGTCGAAAAAACGAAATATGGTGCACTGCGAAAAAAAAAGACACGGCGCTCGCCGCGCGGACGTCAATAAAATTTGATGTTTACGCAGCGCGCGCGATATCTCCCGCTAAATAAAACCTCGACACACTTTAAACTGTTTTGTTCGTTCAAAAATGAATTTTTGGGTATGCTTTCATTGCTTCGGCCGTGTCGCGAAACTGCAGCGCTGTTTATATTGGTCACGTAGCGACAAACGTTTCAATTATACGCGCTACCTGCCGGTTTTGTGGCGGCGGCTGCGTTGTCACAAAACTCCTTTTGAAGCACCTTAGCAACCTTCACCCAAGTTAGCAAATCTAATTTCGAATTTTGGAATCTAATCTAATATTGATTTTGACTAAATGATCTACAGCAGATCGATGATTACAATCGTATACCTCAAACAATACAGTTTCGTATCGAAGGCTTTAAATTTCCGTGCATCGTCAAATAGCGATTCTGGCTACCTTGCTACGAGGTTGAGCGGCGTACAAATTTGAACTTTAAATACGCTTTTCATTATGTTTTTCGGTTAGTTTTCGCCGACGCGTCGCTCCATCGTCGCAGATACGCCATTGACGGATCTGTCGGGTAGTTTTTCGTCGCCGTCTTTTATTTTCCGGGCTAGACTAGACAGTGATTAGTCAGCACGTGTTCTAACGTCGTCGGCTGAATTTGCCGAAGTTTTCATCGTTGTACGAACCGTCGCTACTTTTATAACGATGCTCAAGCTGACACGCGACAACGTCAATTTGTGGCACGAGATTGATTTTTCGATCAATTTTTTTGTTGTGCTATCCGTCCAACCATACCTTTGACCTTGCTTATCTTTTTCGGTTTGCTATACCTATTTCGTACCCTATATCAATGATGTAGTTAGAATATCATAGAGTGCATTCAACACACAACATTCTTAAGTCATCCAAATGTGAACAAACTAATGCACGGTATTGTAACAGTACACGTTGGAAAAGAATGAACATAATATCACATGTTTTTCTCATAATAGACAAAAAAATCTCCCACCACCCGGCGAAAGTATCAAATATCATAACACATACCGTTATAAACCGCAGCTCTTAAAGTAAAAGGCGCCGCCATTACGGCTAAAATGGCTATCAGAATTATAATATCAATTACCGATGCATTAACAATTCACATCAGAAGTCAGACGTAGCAGAAACGGGAGTCTTGCCTACGATTTACGTACGAGAGAGATAAAAAGATGGTGTGGGTATGGGCGGGAGGGGGACGGGCGAGAAGGCAGCCGCCGTCGGAGAGCTGTCAAAATGTCAAATTTCAGAACGTTGCTCGGCGCAACTTCAAACGTGCCCCTACCGTTGGCATGCGGTGTACGCTAGCATCTCTAATATAGTTACGGCGCCCTGGTAGCAGCGCGCTGTTAATATTCATGCATCTCATCCTGTTCCTAGCCAGACACGGAGCCATTTTCGTGAAAGCCTCTCCGTTCCACCACTATGAATATGAATGAGTGATTCCCCGTTCGTTTCTCGGATTAAACTTTTTATACGCGTCGGTATGTTGATATGCACTCCGCGAGCCAGATTCTAATGTGCTACATATTAACATTAGAAATTTAATATGAACGCGCGCATGCAAAGGTTGCGGGCGACAGGCCGTTTAAAATTCATAAGATTGTGGAGTCAATAGTTTCCGTGCACTTAGAAAATGGAAAAGATGCTCGTTTTACTTGCGTCTGCGATCGTTGTCCTCGCAGAGGACTTCGCACTGTGAATTGCAAAGTTGTATTAACGGTAAATATGTCTGGGTTCCTATAACATTAATACCTTTGTTAAAATTATAATGTCTTCGGAGAAATTCACACACGTCCATCGGATCTTATCGGCCTTTGTTAATATAACCGAGGGTTTGATATTCGTATATACTTATATGTATACATATATATACATTTGTACGTATAACGATAATTGTACGCCTAGACACAGGAAAAGTATTCATGCCAATCACTCAAATATGTGTCCTATATGGAATCGAACTCACAGCTACACCTGCACAGTCAAATTCAAACCACAGAATCAACGAGCCAGTCAAATGAAAATGATATCGTATCGATGAATTCAAAGCGTTCATAGAATATGTTCAAAATAAAATTAATACATAAATGCACAACAGGAACGTTGCTGACGAAAAACTAAATTGAAAATTTTCATTTGGCGTCTATTTCCTGAAAAGCAGCGAGTTCTATTTCATTTCGCAAAACCTACTGCCCACCGGTGCTGTCTATCTCTCCCTTGACGTGGAGGATATTGGAACTGGCCGAAAATGAGGAGCAAAAGAAACACGGATTTTTGACGTTTCAATATGCACTCATCTTCGTCGCTGCGCGAAGGCCTCGCTTAATTAATATTATACCACTGAAGACCGATACAGGCCAGCAAACAAATATCTACTTTAAGATTTGCGCACTTCATGTCATATTCCGATCGCGGCAGTTGTCGGAACGGGCGGCGACATCGAAAGCTCTCGGTCTTAATAAAACGTTTCTTACGTTTCGGAACGAACGTAACAAGCTCGCACTTGGCACCGTATTTATGAACGTCAATCACAACTGTCAAAAGTGACAGTAGTCAAATCCCCGCCCAGTAATAACGGTAAAGGACGCTTCCAATTTGAAAAACACACGTTCGATGTTGGCGCGCGTGCACGATTTGTGCGATTAGTGTTATTTTTGAGAATAGAACCGGGATCGTGTCGCCTTCGGGTGTGCCCGCCCACAAGATGGCCGCTCTAATCAACCAGCGCGCCGGGGAAAGAGCTGAATGATATACAATTTTATTGAGCCGATGTGTTATTACCGAGTTGAACCTATAATTACACTGGAACATTGTGCGTGGGAAGAGATTAGAAAAAAGTCTTTGGAAGGCTCGTGCTTTGTAATTGGGGTGTTCAGAGCTACAACCATTCATGATTCGGATTTAATTATAGCAATTTAGGTTCGCAAATAATGAGGTGGAAAGGGTTTTTTAACCCCATTAAAGACAAGAACTACATTTAATTATTGATATCATTTGTAATTCGTTTTCCTATGATGTGGCCAAATAAAAGACAAAAAATTGTCTTAACAAAACAAAATTTGCAAGTATAATAGAAAACAATTACTTCACGCTGCTGCATCTTCTTGTAATATTTGTCATACATGTGAGCTGAACGCACCAAAGTGAAATTCCAACAGATATATTTTTAATCTTACATTTCGTAAGATTAAACGGAAAACGTTCCTTGTATGTCAGAAATATTTAGACCGTATAAATGATTTGCGTCACTTCACATTCCTTCAATGTCACATTCAAATTTTATATTGAAAACGTCAGCATCATATTCAATACGTTCAATGTTGATTTCTTTCTCCAATTTCCAACAGTTCTTAGTTACACGGTCTAATATCTTAAGGGCCGAAATCACACGTTGTTATCACTATTACCAATGCACCCGGAATTCCAGATCCATTATTAATCCTCGCCCCAAAACCCATGCCAATGGATCCGGTGATTTATCGGGTGTCGCCGCGCACTCGCTCCGAACAAGCGGTAAATTTCCAATCGCACTCCTCTGGAGAGGTCAGGTCGGGGCGTTGATTGACACCATTTTGTTTCCTCTCGCAACCATGCTATTGCCAAAATCTTGCCCAACACGAAAATATCTCAAAACTCTAGGAAGACTGGGAAGATAAGACTCTGGGAAGATAATCGGTACAGTATTTTAAGAGTTCATCGATTACATACAGACAAACATTCATTTTATATATCGAGATGTTCATCAGGGATAATGTAGGAATCTAATGGTAAAAGAATTTTTGAAATCGGTCCAGTACTTTCGGAGCCTATTCAATACAAGCAAACAAACAATCAAATCTTTCCTCTTTATAATATTAGTATAGACAAATATAAAGCTTTTGTTTTTATAGTTGTTCAATATCTTGGTTATTCCTTTGATGTCTTTGTACATACATTCGAATGTATTTCTTTGTATCTATACTACTCGTGGGAACAGTGGGTGAAAATTAAAAACAGTTGTAACGGAGATATGGCTCATTTACCTGTCTCGTTATGATCCCCACGCGATGCACTTTCGATAGGTAGCCCAATTTAGGAGTAACTTTGTGGGTCAAATAATCATAGGAAATGTAAGAAGCAGAAGATTTTGGTCAGAACGGTGGCTTATGGAAATCCTTAAAGACTTGATTTGAAAAGATTCCATATTTCATTCAAATGGAAAGATAAATACGTTCAGAGTATCCCACGTTAATAGATCCATCGTTTTATAGGTTGTGTACTGGAATAGGAGGAGCGGTAAGTCAGATTCGGACACGCTCGGAGGTCGCGCCTGTCTCGCGGGGCGGTGTCGATGTTTTTGTTGCTCGATATGTAGTATGCACCATCCTAGTGTTATACGATTGAACCAAGTCAGCTGCGCGTTGTCGTGGTGCTTATTTAAATATGTTGTTGTGTTTTATGAAGATTCCATTTTCATTTGGCCTCGTGGTCGAGCGGTTACAGACCCTGACTGTGAAACCGAAGGTCGTGTGTTCGATTCCCACCCAGGACGAACATTTGTGTGATGAGCACATTTGTTTGTTCTGTGTCTGGTTGTAATAAAAATATCTATATATGTATGTTTGTCAGCTGTCCGGTTAACATAACACAGGCCAGACATTAAATTGCCTACCTTGGAATCAGATAGCCGTGTGTGGAATTGTCCTAAGATATTATTTATTTCTTACTGTCCAGTATCTATCCAATATAGGGGCTGGTTTCGGATATTTATAGAGACTTATAACATTTACTACGTCATTGGTTCATTTGGTGATTCTTAGAGCACGGCAGGGTCATGCAGATGATATCTTTAGTTTTCGATATTTCCTTTCCATTTCAATAAATCAATGTAACTTAATGTCGACCTATCAGCAATTCTAATAGGTATTGTTTTAACAACACCAACAGCAACATCAAATGGCTGGCCATAAATTGCCGCGGGAAATCCTTTATCGTACTAAACCCTCAACCTACTGCTCGATACTAATTCCAATGTCAGCCTTATCACAGCGACCTGTTACAACCGTCGTTGCGTCGCTACCCAGAGGAGCCGTGTCGTTCGGTCGGTGAAGTGCGAAGACAGACGCTCGGGTCCGCCAAAGCGGTGTCGTCAGCACAGCCCGAGGCTAGGGCGGAGCGCCCGCCCTCGCACGCGACCTCACAAGCCCAACTACACAGCGGCAAAGGTCAAGTGAACATTTTGAGATCATTAGATCTTCGTACTGTTCATTTGTAAATAAATAGGGTGAGGGTTGATTAAAGAAAGAAAGTGTTTATTTGTATAAATATGGACACATATAAATAATAAAAGCATTTCTAATTTAGAAACTCACACTCCGTTTGACATTATGTAGCTGGAAAGCCACTGAACATAAATCAATACAATTAGCAACAGAGAAACGGTACGAACTGAAAATTGTTTTAGTTAATCGGATACCCGCTTGCGTTCGATACTGATTAGCGCCGCGGGCGAATATATTACATAATAACATTATCGCGATATATAATTTTGGCTGTTTTTAATGTGCGTATTCTATATTTAATTTCTCCTCTATATTTAATTTCTGACATGGATTTAGCACTGTTACCTGAATTTTGTACGGATTACTTTGGCCTTATTGGGAAAATAAAAAAAAAACGGACAAATGTTTATACAAGCTTTCTACCCGTTGTTTACTTCCATAGGAGTAGAATTTTTTAAAACCTTTCCTTAGCGCCCACTTATGCTGTAGAAATTACCTATCTGCATAAGGTCAGGACTCTAGTTTCGACAGTTTCGGCTGTGCGTTGTTCAGTAAGTTAGTCACTAAGTTACCTTTCTGTTATGGATAAAATTTTCAACATTTTTTGATGGGCGGTCCAATGTAGAATATAGCACGCTTGCCCAGAAAATGCCTGTTCATTTTGCTTTGAATAATCCAAAGTTATTGGACTATGACTCAAGTGATGACATTTACAAACGTACCAAGCTAGACGATATTAACCGTGTTTTTATATAAACCAGAGTTATGAGGGTGTCGATTGTGCTAATATAGGATAAAAAATCCCATCTGTAGAGGGCGCCCGGGCGTAATGCGTAAAAATCTATCACGCAACGTAACCGCAGCACCGAACATAGCGAGACCATAGACAAGCCGTGTATTATCTGTGGCATCGACAAACGTAACGTTCGGAAACGCGGCCGCACGGACACGTCCGCGCATAAACAGGCGCTATCGCCGCTTGACAAATTTCATATCTGCCACGTATCGACGCGGCGTAAATCATCGCGCGACCGACCGCGTGTCGCGCGTGAGTTATCTGTGTACGCGCGGCTTTATTTCACCGCTGGCGTCGGCCGCTTTGAATATTATTATTGTTATTATCATGATCTACTTTTTGTAATCCGTCCAGTAAACGGATCAAGTATGTAGTCTACATTTTTTTCGACACATCCATAAATAACAATTGCGTCTAACATGAACTCGTAGCGTATAGGCAACTACTGCGCTTTTTCTTAATTATCTCCGAGAAACATGAACAAATTACGAACGCCTGTCAACGATATAATGGCTGACCGTTTTCAAGAAGTGGATCATTGTTCCGAATAGCTATATTTCAGCGGATATCTGCATATCAGCGCAGTTGCACGGTTGTCAAGCGGAGACGCGATGGCGGCTGAGCCCCGCGTTGTGTTGGGCGGCGCATGCAAAGCGTTCGCAATTGACAGTTAGGGCTGAACACGTTCACGCTCGAAACGGAAGCATTCTACAACTACCCCCATTTCACAATTTCACAACTAGACAAATTCGCTAACAAATCTTTTCTCATACCCCGTATCCTGCTTCGGGGATGCAAGTGAACGCTCCAGCGCGCTAATCTAGTGTAGATTGGAAGAAATACCGGTTAAAGGCCTACGGATTGGAATCGGGTCGGATGTTTTTAAATCTAAAAAATCGGATGTTTTTAAACCGCCTTGAAAACCTCAGACTTGGTTTTATGATCGTTATCTACCATAACTGAAAGGTAAAGTCTATTCCTTTATTAAAGTAAAATTCTCCGAAGTTATCAATATTAACATTACTTAGAAATGCATACGCTGCTTTACCGGGAATACTACAGGTTGTGTATAATTTGGCTCAAAACGTGCGATGTTATATGCATTTATTTGTCCTAAACATAACATACTCTTATCCGAAACAGGCGTAAATAGATGTTGAATGGATACAGTGCTTTTATAATTACTTAGTATTGCCTGCCCATGTGTAATTCGGTTGAGAGAGAATAAAAAAAATTAAAAATGTTGTTACAATGGAAAAACAATTTACGTTCCTTTACATGTTCATAAGGCGAATGTACATACATGTATTAACGTGATATTTATAAATAGTAATACGGTTATGTTTTCTGCTGTTAACTTTTGTAACGCGTTTGTCCTTACGTTTAATGTACCTGTGCTTGTATCCCGTCTACCTTTAACAGCGACATACTATCCAATTGTAACAATTTAGCTACCTCCAGGTACCTAAATTGAATTGAAATTGAAACTAAGTTTATTTTTTTATTTATTTATTTATCTATTAAATACAAAAGAATATTCTTTATTTGCAGCCGACTGAGTTCGTTGATTCTATTGCCACCCTCCATAAACATTATTTGTGTGATGTAAACTGTTTTTCGTTATGTCTGGATGTAATAAAATTATCCATGTAAATACATATTACGTAGTACCTAAATATATATGATTGTACATCAGTTGTCCGATTACTATAACACGGGTAATTAGTTAATATTAATTAGTTAATATGAAATCAGACAGTCGTATGGGGAATCGATCCATCGGTTATTATTATACTGTTTCTGTTTAATTGGCAGCAGCTCTCGCCACCCCTGCTGCAGCCTCCGCCGGCGTCGGCCTCATGAATACTGTCCTTTTTGCGTTTGTTTCGCTCGGCGCTTGTGGCCGCCGCGCGGGCGCAGGTGTCCGCGCTCTTTGATCCTCCGATCGATATGCAAAGTGTATAAGTAACTACATATTCATCGGCTTTTTCTGGTTGAGCCGAAGCTGTGTCATTGTTTCAAGTCGCCGCAAAAAGTACTGTACAAGTGTAGCGCGCAGTGACAAGCGGCGCGCGGGGGGAGCGGGGCTTGAGAGGTTTTCTGTTGCCGCTTTTTGTGCTCCAGCCCAAACCCTGGATAGTAGTGCTGTGTTCAGAAACGAATCGCGGTTATGTTGAAATTAAGCTTGGGTAACCCAACGTTCATTACAAAACCAGCTAACATTGAATAAAAACAATAATTCTAACAATTCCATACACGGCTGTTATCAGGCAGTTGGAGGCCTGTTTAATGCATTTCGAAATATTTTTGTAAGACCTAGATACAAGAAAGAAATATATTCATTATAAATATGTGAAGGGGTGGAAATCGAACCCACAACCACCGGCCTATCAATCGGAATCACTTACAACTCGACTCCCTAATCAATCTCACAATCTATTAAGTGGAATGTAGTAGGACATTGTAGGACAAAGGATCGGAACAGCGACAATAGCACGGCTCCACAGACAGAGCTGTCGTCGGTGCGGGACATAGTGCACTATCCTACAACGGCGGCCCGACCTTCAGGATGTGTGATGTCACGGCGTCCCAATTCCATCAAAGCAGCCACCGGGCCGACAGTGGCGCGCGGTTCTATCTCATTTCCCAGCCGGTAGCGCCTTCCGCCGTCAGCCGCGTCCGGCTCCACAGATTAGTATCGTTTGACGTCTGCGCCATTGTTTCTATTGGTCGATTCAAGCGCGAGAACGGTTGAAACGCCGCCATTGGTCGCCGCTGCGATATGTTTCGCGGAAATTGAGCTCGAATTCGCATCTTCCAAATTCAAAATCGGTTTTGTGCGTCAACGGAATTCAAGGTACAAAGCGATTGTGCATTAGAGAGGAGTTATTTGATGTTTTCTGACCTACTTTCTAACAGCGTTAAATAGAAAAATTTTACGTTAATTAGTAAAAAATTGGAAGATGACCACCCATTCAATTAAAAGAAACTGAAATACATACGAGTAAAACTGAACCGTTAAAATGTTATCATAAGCTAAAGTAACTCTACTTTACTTAATTTGCCTGTTACACGCGATATTCGCCAATAAAACTCTTACAAAATAAAACAATTCCAAAAGTACGCTACGAAAGGGTTAAAAAACTATTTCGGTCGCCGCAAAAAGCTTGGACGTTCTGTCCATTACGGATTTGCATAATTTAACACTATCCTGTCGAAGTGGGTCGTATTGACCGCTGAATTCTTTATATGGAATCGGTAGAAACGCGACCGTATCGACAGATGTTGCTTCCGTTATTCCAGTCGTAAGCCTGTTAGTGTAGAATGTAGTTTTAACTAATGTTCTATAATACATCAAATTTCACATCGCTTTTAATAAAAGTATAAAAAGGCATCTTATCGTGAGGTAAGTGTAACATACAAGTGAGTAATTTAGAAAGAAAATATATTTCACATAATTGTTGTTTTTACTGTGTATACAACTATCTATTTAATTATATATAACACAGGTGAAACTTAACGAGTCCTTTTTACACTCATTATCATTAAAATTGATAGCGTAGACACTGTTTTTATCGCGAACAAGGGTAAAGCTGTCGTATTAACAGCGTTAGAATAAATAAAGTGATCAACGCTTAATTATAAAGAGTTTTGCTGTAGCGTATTGTTATTTTTTTTGGAGTAGTAGACTGTTATAGTAGAATATTGATAGCAACTTTTATGTTGGGAGCAACACGTTTTTATAGCTCCATTGTCCATTACTGTCGTATTACGTCACTACTACGAAACCGTTCTGTTGCGTTGAAGTGAAAAGCGGCGTCGTGGTTCGTTCGCACATAAACTACGGCGTAAATAAACAAACAGTGCGCGTCTAGCAAACAGTGAGATACAGCCGCGTGGGGTCGCGGCAGTGTCATCCATCTGGTCGCATTGATAGGGTTAGGACCACCTCCGTACCTTTATGCGTCCCTGGTCGGTCGTAAAGGCCCCATAGCATGGGACCCCCAGTTTTTTGACGTCTATTTGTGGTCGCCCTTTGCCCTTAACGACTCGCTCCGTCCCAGTAGTGCGCCTAGGTGGATTTTAATGTTGAATTTTGAAGATTGCAATCTCTGGGCGCCTACCAATGTATCTGGATTTTTAAATATTGTGTAACAAATTTTGTTGTTTAATTGAATTGTTTTCTAGGAATTTCTTTGTAAGAATTAATTGTTGATTAATCAACAAATGACTTAATATTCTGTCATAATTGTACTTAATGGTAATAACAAAGTACTCCTTTTTTTAATTTTAACACTTACTTAAAAACTAACTTTAAAAAAATGTTAAGTGAGCGGCTTTCGAAATTGTTTCACAAATGATAAAACTGAAAGGTAAAATAAGCTTCATATATGCGTAATTTCCAGCATTACAATTATAATTTAGTACAATTGGTATGTAGAGTATAGTCGACATGTTCAGAGTACGACTCAAAAACGCGCTTTCTACACTTCAACACAATACAACACGTGGAACTCCTTCATAAATTGACGCGATGTTAAGTTCCAAATACGCGTATTCTGCGCCCTAAGCGAGGGTTAGTCCCGCAGCAGACTCAGAAGACCAAGGTTGATGGATTAAATTTTTCCCGGGCACGACGTGACGGCACCAGATTGAGCTGTAAATTATGCATGGCGCGTCGCGTTACAAAACTAACGTGTTTCTTGTATTCCTGTCGACCACCGAACGCCGCTCACATCAAAAACAATTGTAAATAATGTATTCGTTTAGTTGAAAATCCCAATGGTATTCAATTACGGGATCAGCACCATTTCCATCTGCAAAGCAGCAATGTGGTGATGTAACAAACGGTGTTTGTGATATTTCAACTTATAATTCGAGAATCATTAATACATTTGCGAATTTTAGTTTTATTTCAAGTTAGATATAAATGAATGCGGCTTACTATGACGTAATGCCTAGTGCTGCCAGCTTAACGAAATAAATTCGTATTATTACCGAATTAGTCCGCCTCAATATTTCCTGACCACTCATTATTCGTATCAGATGAAGTCGAAACTTTTAACAAATCCATGTTTTTATATAAAGCGGTTGCAATAAATACAAATCGCAATCAAAAGCGCGTTTAACCCTCAAACGGAGCGGCGTTGTTTTGTCCCGGCCATACAAGAACCTCCGCATAACACTTCCATTGAGAGCTTAAAAGCAACATCGCGTTCTTTTTACATCGCATATTTACATATCCCTATTCCAACACCCCATAGATTTACGCGCTAACAAATGGATTGTTTCTCCTCCATAGCAAAACAAAATTTATAGTTCGCGAGGCGTATTTTTCGAGGCAGTACCGTGGGGGCTCGCTCGTGAGTTTTTTTCTCGTACTCGATTCTCGATTTATTGCTAACTTATGCCCGGTATAATCGTGATTTTAATACTCGTTGTGATTTACGAGGGTGGATGAGAGCGGAACGGGATTGCCTTGCGAAATTTGATATCTCTATAGTGTTTATGAGGCCCCGGTGCGTTGGTGCGCGGTTACCGCGCCTGATGAAGACGTGGCCGCCACATTTGACCAACATAAGCATTTCGCCTTATAAAGCACCAAGATAAGTATTGAAATAGCATTGCTTTAATGATATCAATATGGTATTAGAGAATATAAAATACGATCATAGTACATATAACAATTTGCCATGTATTTATTTCCAAATTACAAATATGGCTACCGTGACTGAATCAATTGTATAGATCGAATTGATAGCAATTTGTCCGGGATGCTCGAGATCGGCAATAGCAAAACAGATAAAAAAGACGTACGTATACAGTTACATTGGAGAGTAAACAAAGTCGGCTAACTCGCGGCCGGGAAGGTAGTTAAAAATAATTGTCGTCGGACAAAAAGCCCGTCGTATATAGCAGCGGGTCCCGTTACCCGGAGGGCCGCCGAGTTTATCATTTTCCAGTTTTTGCGATCATCGTAATAGGGTTCATAAATTTTTGATAATGTTTTTTCGATTACCGACGCGCCGACTCAGATTTGACCACGAAAAAGTCAGCGCAAAAAAATTCGCCCGCCGATCGAGGCGGACTTAAATTTTTTCGCTGTACCTACGCATGCCAATTCTAATATTTTTAGTGCGTTGCCCTCTTCGTGAAAAGAGGAAACAAAAAAACGGTTAGGTATCAGGCAGTTATCGTTCTTGAGACAAGAAGCAAGGCAAACATTGACGCAAACGCAAAAAATGACAGCTCCGTTTTACAGAAGTGACAAGTCGTATTTTCGAATATGCAAATGATAAATGTTCTTTTAATATTTTTGAACGCGTAATACGTTATACTAATTAATTTCTAACGGAATCGGATTAAATTGAAAAAGCTTGTACATGAATATCAATTACATTTGCTAATGATGATGGGATTAATTTGAAAAATTCTGCATTATTAATCGTCCGGCCGTCTAGCCCATTCAACGGTCGCTCTGCCACGGTGGTCTCAACCACCCCGGCCAATCAACAAAACAGGTCACATAACCGCTTCATTCGCCCGTTTCAGTCCGACGTCGCTCAATGAACAGTTATAAACATCGGCTCCAAACATCCTGTGGCCATTTGGACGAATTTCATGCATTATGGATGCATTAATGCAATTCAACAATGCCCAATACGTTCAATTGAAATAATAAACAGCGCGGACCTCCCGTCTATTCCTGGGGTACACAACGGCACGTGTTTAAAATTAAGATCGATCTATGAAGTGTAAATATTTTCGGTAACGGCAATCGATCGGCGAACGGCGTAAATCTCATCCGAATCATTGTTTGCCGGCCGGTAAACAATGCTAATGAAGTCGCTATCTGATCAATGGGCGCGCCAGAAATACGAATCACTCGTAAACAATTCGAGCGCGTCGTGCTCCCCTAATGTGTGTTTGACAATTGGTTAACTTTAGCAACGCTCTTAAACTTTTACTATAAACATTGCAAATACCGAATCAACCTGGAACGGAACATAACGCTACACCCACGGCCGCGAAGTTTTAATTAGTGCTCTAGTATCAATAATAAGACGGCGGAAACAACAAAATGTAAACAAGCCAAAAGGCTTATGCAAGTTTTCTGTCAAATAACACGATCAAATAATACTCCGTTATGTAATTGTGAGTTGTATTGCGAGGATCCTTCATATATCTTACCTGTATGACCCACACTGGCTTACGTGAGGTCAAACACTTAACCCTCATTATGATTACTGCCGAATTTATCACCGCGCCGTCTCCGCGTATCCCCCGCCGTAGCGCTAATGAGACAAACAAATGGACGATGTTTTTACACAAGATATATCGCGAGCGCGTTTAGTATCAAATTTTATAGACACTCCGTTTTAAAATAACAGCAAAAAGATTATTGCTTTACGAGCGGAGACCGACATAAAATGCACGGAACGACGTAATTCGCCCCATAACACTCCCCTTTCCTTGGAATAGGATTGCGAAGATCTTTTTACGTGTAATTTTCACTATGAATATATTATTTACATACTCCCGCGCATCAGGACGCCTCAGTGATACGGCGTATGTTGTTTCGTTTTATGTGCACGCTTTTATGAGGCCGGAAAATGTTATTGGGTCTTACAGATCAACGGTGGCTGAGTGAGGGTTAATTTTTCTCAGCGAAATGCGGCTCACTCGAGATGCGATCTTCAGTGATCGCTAATTAATTAATTTCAAAAGTATTAAAAGTTAAATATTAAGTCTATTATTAACGATTTCAGTACGCGTGCAGACAATATCTGAGCCGATACTTTTTATATACAAAGAATTCTTCATAATATTAACTAAAGTACATTGACTTCGTGGTCTAGTGACCGCTAAACCAGAGGACGCCTGTTCGATTTCTACGTAAGAGACATAATTTATGTGTGAAATTACCATTACACATGCATTTAATTGCATAATTTTTAATCATATAGCCATTTGGAAGTGTGCTTATTATTTATTATAATATTATTAGTATACCAACACGCCCAGTCCGTAACGGGGTAGGCGGAGAGCACCGAATGCCAAATATCTCTGTCCTGACTAACCTGACTTGTGTTACTAATACTTCTGTCATTAAATTAACCTCTAAATGAGACCGCATTAATACTTTTATTTCAATACAATCTGTTTCCTCGTATCAGAGATAGGAGGAACTACATATATGATATGCAATTTTGGTTTCAAAGAAGCTTAAACTGAACACATCAAGTGTCGAACAATAATGGAAATTGCACAAAAACAAAAACAACAAAACACTCGGCCATGTTTATAAATCATAATGAAGCGGTACAGTCGCGCACAATGCGCGTTATGCGTCAGCTCGTAACGGATGACGTATCAATTTCTTCGGCGCGTTATCGGCCATCTCGTCGCCTCGGCGCGCTTTTATTTATTTCACTTTATTTTATTTACGCTCACGACTGTACTTCGGAACGATCTTGTACATCTTAAAGGGGTAATATGACGCCGGTAGGATTTTTGTTAAGATTTTAGGGGAGAAATATTGAGGAAAAATAAAATCGAAAAGGAATTTTGAACAGTGATTCCGATGTATGACAATTGAAAGCGTATATTTAAAAAAATCCTGATTCCAAGGGGAACCGCTATGATGACCAGACAGCTGATAAAGATACACAGATGCTGTTACAAAATTAACTTCAACGGGAATCGAACGTACAATCAATCTAGAATCTACAACTCAACAATCAGACTAAATCGCTGGACTAACAGACATATGCACGTTTTACGTATTGCATAGTACAAAGCTGTTCGTTTGTAAACCAGGAAAATTTCTGCCTACTTAAAGACAGATTATATTTCTGTCTCTCTGTATATTAACGTATTATATATTAACGTATTTTTTATCCGTTTTCTCAAATAACCTATTAAATAAAACAACGAAGCCATTTTACCGAGCAACTAGGTTATGGCGCTCGAAATATTCCTACTTCATACACTTGTACGTAATGAATTTTTACACGGAATGTAGTCGTAAAATATATAAAATCGCATCCGATCCGAGATTCGCGCAAAACGATAAGCAGTCACGTATCATAACAGCGGGTATCGGCCGGGGAGTCGAACGAGTTAATAATTTACTCCACACCTAGCCGCTACCTGCGGCTACAGGATGAAATAGAGCAGGTCTCCAAGGAGAGGCGAGCGCCCCCCTCGCACCAGCGGAACCAATATCATTAGATCTACCTACGTGCGACTCATGTCGCCCTGGTACTTTCATATTCTGAGCGCTCACTTTATTTTTTTCCTTCTGTTTTTCTTTTTCAGAAAAATGATTTCTTCTATCCCTTTCTTATGTAAATTGAATATACTTTCTTTATTATACCAAGGTTTTTTTTATCAAAAATTAAATATCACTGGCTATAGCGGTGTAGGAATTTTATTCTTTGAGATGTGTGAAATATGTAGACCTATTGTAAGAGGAGACTGGTGACCTTTTAAAAGAAAAAAACGAGTGATTAATTATACATAAAAATAATAATTAATTACGACTATTGCACACACGACTGTCTCTTTCTAAATTAACTAATTAAATCCTTATGTTCCCGGACAGCTAGCAACAGATGAACATACATACATATATACATACGATAGTCATGTAGATACTTTCATTAAACACAAAACAAATAAATATGTTCATGACACAAATGTTTGTTTTGGGTGAGATCGAACCCACGACCTCCTGTTTTGCAGTGAGGGTTACCTAACCACTCGACCACGAGGCCAGTCAATATCCAAGTAATTCTCAAAGACCTTGTATAACGGCCGCCTTCTATAGTTAATTAGTCATTTAAATTGGTGGCAAATACGAGTGAAAATTACAATCGTCTCGATCACCACAAATTTAATTGCGACCAAGCGAGTAACCCCGACGCAGACACACCCCTCACCTTAATCCCCACTTCCGGGCTTAAAAAGGCGTTTTATTTAAATTAGAAACAGAACCCGGCAATCGGATTTAATTAGCCGATTTCGACGTCCGAGCAGCACATTCGATTATGTTGCCGTCTGATTGTGTTTTGCGTTCCACGCGCCACTGGTTACAGTACTTGCACGTCTTCCTCTATGTGACACTGAAGGAATTGCAAAGCTTCCTCTATTCTTGGTGTTACCCACGTAGAACCTGATCCCGTGGGAATTTCGGGATAAAAACCTCTATGTTGCCCTATAGCCCCCTCTATCTTCTAGTGAAAATCCCGTTAAAATCGGTTCAGCCGTTCCCGAGATTAACCCGGACAAGTAGACAAGAATTTAAAAAGGTTGTTTGTTAGTAGGTATCGTGTAATAACAATAAGCACTTGAGAAGACATTTATTTTGAAATCGTAACCTTATATGAGGTTACAGTCTCAAATACAAATAGCTTCATAAAGAATTGCATCATTAAATACTTAAAAATATTTATGTTTTAAATTTGTTTGAATTCAACTAAAATGTATTGATTTCTGTCTCCTTTTGTTTCAGCATCCGTACCCTTCGGAAGACCAAAAGAAGCAATTAGCACAAGACACAGGGTTAACGATACTACAAGTTAATAATTGGTGAGTGCATTTTATTTAAATATATTTAATTAAACTTGGTAACAAATCGACTGCAAAACTTGCGAGGCGCGCACTTCCTATGAACGCTAGTTATAAAAATCTATGACCCTCATCTTTATCTTTACATAGTATAAAACAAAGTCGCTTTTTCTTCCTGTCCTGTACGTGTAGATCTTTCAAACTACGCAATTGACTTTGATGCGGTTTTTTTTAATGAATAGAGTGATTAAGAGGAAGGTTTTTATGTATAATAACACCCATTATGTAGTAGAGAAATTATGTTATTGGTGAGATTTCTAATATGATGTCGTAAATAACTACATTCTTCCGCTTACATTGCAAATTGTTTTACTCCGAATCACTCCGTAAACACTGTGTCCCTACATACTAACAGGTATTATTAATGTGATAGTGTGTTTGTTGTTAAAATCATACAAAATGAAGTATGTGTGGCGCTTAAGAGGGAACAAATTCTTAAATTATTTGTTTCCGGAAATTACGTATGAACGAGGGGATGGATCGATTTTGACGGGTTTTTCACTAACAGATAGCTCATGCTAAGCTAAGTAGTATCTTCGGCTACTTTTATTGGAAATGGTATTTACAGGAGTCTACGCCGCGGGTGTATGTAGGTAGTGGTGCATAAAAGTTTGAAATAATTCCACTGAAATTACGCAGTGATCTGTTCCAGTTGTAACGATGGTTGCAACGTGGTCCCTGCCTACCCCACCCGCCTACCTGCGGATGTAACTGAACACCTCAACTATCTCTCCCACATCGCAAATTATAAACCACCCGTTGTACTCTCGGCGCCAAGCGATTCAACTATTTATTAGCGATGCTTGTGATAATCTGCAACTTCACCCGTATGTTATGCTAATTACTATAATAATAATAATAATATCTTAGGACAATTCCACACACGGCTATCTGATTCCAAAGTAGGCAATTCAATGCCTGTGTTATGGCAATTTAATGCCTGTGTGACAACTGATAAACATGTTATGTATGTTATAAATTATGACTTATGTTATTAACTTTTAAGTCATACCCAAGATTCTTAACAACAACTGACTCCAACGTACAGCCATCATGGCGCTTATTTAATTAAACTTCCCGAGGAAATGCGATAATTTCCCGAAGAAAATAGCCTGTGTCACTATCCAGCTCGTCTGCTCCATCCCAAAAATCACATCGATCCGTTGATGCGTGCTGACGTGAAAGACGGACAAACTAACAAACACACTTGCGCTTTTATAATATTAGTATGGATTTTAGTATCGTTTGCTGTCAAACGCTCGGTTATCGCTCCTGCGGGCGTCTCGGCGAGGGCCGTATAGGAATATCATGATTATCTCGGCGGTAACATATAAAAACGGGTAGTTTACGACCAGCGCTCTGACTAGCCAATAAACGCGTTTATTAATGCACAGGAATACACGAACGCACTAAACGTACGTACTTGGGCGTGCTGAAATTCCACGCTTTGAATTAAATTACTTGATACAAAGAATAGTAAGTAAATACATTACTACGCATACATTATTGAATACGGTGAAGCAGTGATAGCCTAGCGGTTTGAAATTTCGCCACCCACTCCGCGGGGTCTGGGTTCGAAGCGTGGTCAGCACTGAGTTGCATTGGTTTGTCCGTGTAAAAGAGAAGTCATAAAATATTTCCAAAAAAGTGCAGTGTCACTAGTAGTATTATCTTTATGCTAAAAAACTTAGGCAGTGTGACCTATACTTACTATGATTATAGAGCTCCTGTATGCAGTCCTGTCAATTAATTAAATCACTTTATGTCATCATGAATACAGCCGATTGTTAATAATAATCAAGTCCTATTCGACTCTTGGATTTAATAGATGTCTTTATTATAATTATGATGAGTGACCTGTACCATCACGCCAAGTTCTTAACGGGTTAGACAGAGTACCGAATACCAGAATAACTTCACGATACAGAGATATATAACATAATAGATATTATATATTTGATAGTTTGATTTGAAGTTTTTTTCGATCCCTTTATTCTATCGTCATTGCGATGAATTTTAGCATTTTTTATAAAAAAAAATTAAGGTATAACATAAGCGAATTTCGAACGTATGTAAGATACCTTAGACGAAATCGAAATGTAAAAATAAAATAACCTAGAAATTTGTCCACACACTATAGTTTAGCGCGTGGGTGTAGGTACCGCGCGCGCGCGCGCATCTGACAATAAACCGCGGAGTAAATTGGCCATTGCGCCGTGTCGCGATCCAACATGGCCGCCGAGTTCCTTACATGCCATGTTCGATTTTTTTTTCTTATCCCCTTATACAGAAACTCTATTTTCTGCTTCAATTAAATATAGGATAGACGTTTTTAGATGATTATAAATATTGACTGTTGTTTTTCTTAAAAACCTAAATAAGGCACTTTTTGTCAATGTACATAACTAATTTA
>DWQT01000377.1:0-23862 GCA_018244895.1 Myscelus amystis hages | reverse complement strand
TTTTTTTTTTCGTTGGGAAATGCATTAACGCACGACCCGGCTGGGGCTGCCGGGGGTGTGTGGGACTCCTGGCCGAATACGTCCAGAATACCCACTAAAACCCAACGGTGTGTCTACACTCGTCTTTTGGCCGAAAGCATAAGAAACCCAGCAGAGCTCGTAAGGCAGAGATAAAGTCAAAGTAATCGTCGTAGACAAGTTGGTTATCCCACTTCATTAAGCGGTCAATCTAGTTTTAAACTAACACTGTTACTCTTCCTTTGTTCGCTATTCGATTCAATTACTATTACTTGTCCTGTTTGCATAAAGTTTGCAGGGTTAATTAAGTTTTATCTCTTATTACCGTTTATTTTCTCAAGAACTGGGAGGCAGAAGGATCGCATTTATGTTATTTGAGAGCGTCGTAGAACTAGTGAACCCTGGCCGGCTAATGTCAGGTGGACATTATCTCATACACATGTCTAATTTCAAATAGCGCTAGACTATTGATAGTCGTATACCTAAACTTGTTATCTTCGGTAGATGAACATTTTCATGGTGGGAATTATGTTCTACACGCTTGGAACACAAAACTTAAGAACCGATGATGCAGCTGTATTTGGCTATGTAAAAGAACACATTGTAACAATGGTTTTGTAATGTATTGTATCTTATTCATACATTCCTAGAGGCATGTGGTTATTTATATGTGTATTTATGTAAGTATTAACACATTGTTGGGTGATTTTCAGTTTGTTTTCACGGTTCTTGACAGAAGCAACCGAACGGGGTGAAGAGTTCAACAATGGAACATTTGTAATGATCTTTTATATTCCGCTCTCACCTCTATGTTCTCCTCTGTAAGGCTACACAGCTATAATAGTCCTGCGCCCCGTGGCCCAGTTATTTATAAGTCAAGGTGAGCGCCCCCATCATATCAGATATTGCTTATCGAGAACTTTGTAAGATGTAAGGACAAGATTGTCAATACGTTACACGGCTAAAGCTACACTTCTAGTCACATATGTATCTCTTTAGGATGTGTATATATCTGTACGTGATATAGGTATTACAGGGCTTTGATTCGAAGCTCGTTGAAGTTTCATTGAGGTTCATTTAAACCGTCTTCGCTGCCTTTAATAATAAAACGATTCGGCAGTGACGGAGCTTTATTTGGTTCAAAAGGTTTTGAAGGGTATTAGAAATGTATGGTAGAAATTTGTATATACCTCCAGATAGGTAAGGACGCTGCAAAGTGAAGGACCCGTGATATTTGTGAGCGGTTGCGGGGTGGGGTTGGCAGGGCGGGCGCGGGGCGCGACGCGGGACGAGGCTGGCAGGCGCAGGGCGGCGGGTGGAGCGTAACAAGTGAAGCGGCCCCGGGAGCAACAGTCTGCCGCAGCCCGGCCACGCGGCTTCACACGCCACAACAAGTGCCGCGCCACGGACCAGGTCGCGTTCCACGCGTAAGTAACGCCTTACGGACTTCATTGCTTTCCTTCCAGTCCGGTTAACGAGCCTCCTTCATCCCGCGCGTTCTAACGCCGCCCGGAACCGCGCCATCTCCGCGCGCGCCGTCGCCCGCGCTCCGGCCGCCCTCCGTGGCGGCTGCCGTTAATGGTTCACTGTTTAATGGATGTCTTCTTCCTATACAACTCAGCAGCGTACCTGTTGAATGCATGTCAAAATTACGTGTGACCGTCTTTATCACACCTCACTGTAAATTGTACTAATCTCGATTACAACGCATTGTACCTACGATTCACTCGGCTCGCGAATTATCGAAGTAGCGTAGGGCTTTAGCGCGGTTGTCACTTTTTACTTGTATCGGTTGAACAATGCATGCATACTTTTTGTCTTTGAATTCTTAGTTCTCAATATTTTTATGCGTATAACTCGTAATCTATGAGTCGGTGTGTAACTGGATAGTTGTACTGACACACCTATTTTTCGCAGAAAGCAGAAATGCATGCAACTCAATGATGAGGTTAGAAAAAAATGTCATTATAGCTTCTAAATAAGCTTTTGATTTATTTCTTAGAAATATTAACGCCATAAAATAAAACCTTTAAAATTGATTATAACCGTTTAAAGCTTTTCGATGGGCACATTAAACATTTTAATGTTATCACGTGGATATTATTTTGATTCATATTTTTACTTAAAAGCTAACAAAACCTAATACACAGATGTTCGGTTCACGAAAGTTCTAGTCCTTTCTAGTCTAATGCCATATCGGTATGTAATAGAACATGAACAGTGTGTCTAGAAGATCGTAGAAGAATCGATGCTTTAGAGATGTGGTACAAGCGACGCGTTTTTGCGAGTGTCGCGGATAGGATTCCACAATTTCGTCCCCAACTAAATGAAAATAGAACAAACGCTTTCATTGATGTGTTCTTAAGAATTAACGTGTTTCGGCCATTTCGTAGATAAGTCAAGTCAAATACTCGTAAGACGGATTTGCACCGGTTCTGTGAAGTGATGAGAGCATTACCTAAGCTGGAAAACCCTGATTGTAGAGTTACAAAGGTATGGAAATTGGAAATATACACAGAACACCAGGTACTACATTGACACAAAAACTGATCTAACAAGATCCCTTGTAATTTCTTAATCAGTAAATCAGTGAATGTGCCAGTACAGTGCAATTACAGAATGCAACGCAGCCATTACCAAACGTGACCCAAGCTTATCGATACATTGTTAACATTCCACTATTGAAATGAATAACCGTCAAAATAATCTTCGCAATTTCGAGAGACGTATTCAAAATTGGTGTTTTGCCGTGAGTTGTAGAATATTGGTCTGCATTTATGTAACTTGTTCTCTTTTCCATTATATATGACGATATATGCATATTGAACATCAGGGATTGTTTTGCGTCTTTGCCTACTTTTATCTAGTATTAAGACATGATTAACCATTTCGTAGCGATCCATATTTGTAAATGAATAGTCACCTTATGTTTACATAGTCGTAAGTGGCTAATAACCCCGGTACAATGTTACACATAAAATAGAAATATACTCCGGCGGTAATTTGTTTCTTTTAACCGTCCGTCTACAAATCCCACGAACCAGCGAAATGTCTAAATCTTCTTGAATATATTATCTTATACAATTACTGAACATAATTTCAACCTACATATATGTATATGCAATCGTGAATATGGAGAATTGTTAAAGTCAAATAAGTATAACTTATATAATTTGAAATATACTGTGCCATTAAAGTGCATAGGTTAGTCACGTGTGTATGTTGTCATTGGGGTAAGCAGTTAAAATAAAATGAACGTAATATATGCACATGGTGTCCCTATATCGCGCTAATGAAAATGAAAGCATTTGCATCATTTTCATGGCTGTACGGGTCGACATCTCTATTCCAACCCTGTATAGGGGATGAAGTCAAGAAATGAGATTATTTGTAGAAATATTATACATACATGACTTTTATTAGATTTTTTAAAATTGAATGATTTATTTATGTTTATGTACTTGATATATTATGATTTCACATTTAAAATTATAATTCAATTCTTGTTATAATTCTCTCATGCTTTTTTATTTTCTCTTTCGCACGGTTATCCTCGTAAGCACAAGTCAAATTAAATTTCAATTGTTTTATTCATTGTAAGGTTTTTTACATACGTAAAGGTAGGTCATATAAAGTTTTAGTCATCATTATTCGGCTGTGTGTGCCCTTCTCTCTACGGTAGACGGGGAGTAAATAGCCGCCGAAAACTTACTACCAGCAGTCTTTTAGATAATCTGCAATAATAAATAAATAACAAAACATTATTTTAAAATTTGACCCGTTGGAATGCAGACTAAAATAAATGTACCTGAGATGCAGGAGCAGTTTATCACGTACAAATGAAGAACTTTGAAGCATTTAGTACGAAGATACGACTCGAAAGCTTTACGAGGTAGATGAAGACATTATTTATTTCATGGATCCGGCTGGGTTTAAAACCACCCGGGAGAGTTGAGCGGGGAAAGCATCTATTATGCATAATAAAAAGCCTGTGTGAATTTAAATTTCATATGTGGTATTACCGCAGATGTACTCGTTCAAAGCTAAGTCCTGTCGCTCAAAGTTCCTCAAGCTTCATATAAATTATTATCAATAGTGGCTGTAGTTATTAAAATCTAAACTATATTTAGCTGCATGTTTAAAGATAAATCTTCACTATTGTTAATAGTAGTGATTGGGATTTCTTCTCATAGGATGTACTTATACCTACATGCTCATTTATACATACATGGGTCGTACATACACATGCATATGCATACATATATGATTCTGTCGCGTAAGCTCCGGCGCACTGTTAAAATCCAATTAAGTTCAAATTTTGTGCAATCATTGTTGATACTTGCAAGTACGAATGTCGGAATCTTGTACCTCCATCGAGGTACCTACCATTTCGAAGGTTGTACACAAGTCCTATTGGACGATTAAGTCGGTAAAATACATTTGAACGTTTTCTAACTTCTCAATATGTATCTAAGATGTATTATGTCGGTAGTACCTAAAGTATACAGTCCACAGTTCAGTTAACAAATCATGCTCAGGTACTTATGCTTATTAAAGTAATTGTAGTTGTACCATCATGCCCGGTCGGGAGGAAACTTAATTATTATTTAAAGTTGGAAATGTCTTTAGTATATTATAATGATGTTTATATATAATATCAGTTTATTTAAATTTTTGTAAAACAGGTAATAATTAAGCAATATAAGTAATTGGTAAATTGATAGATAGTGGACACTGCCTTTTTATTGTTTAGCAATCGTAAGCATGCCGGGCATTAACATAAATTATATAATTCTTTGTGATTGCAGATCAATGTATTATTCTGCCTTTGGGTTTCTTTGTGTCCGTATTTGAAAAGGGGATAAATAGAATTCTGATGTCGAGTATTAATAATTTGTCAGAGTAACCCTACTGAACTTGACGCATAATGGTATTATCATAGAATGATGAGAATATCAATGAATATAACGTGAAGGGATAATGCTATATTTATATTTTTCGTGCCAGCATTCCAAATGCGGTTAAATTGAGGTCCGAATAGACTTTTTCGTATTTCGTATTTATCTTTTATTGGCTGAACGTGACACGTAAAATGTCGTTTTGTACGATTACCTCCCCAGTCGAATTATTTTATACATTGACTAAATTGTCATGATATGAAAAATGTTGGTTATTGCAAATATGACCAGATGTGAAAAGTAACTCACTGATTATCATTTCGCTCTTACGCTATCTGCCCTCTAGAAGGGATTTATCCATTCTCTTGTACACCTGATAATAATAAAAAATAATAAGCTGAAGTTATTATGAAATACAAATCGGTATTTAGCAGAATTGTAGGTATTTACTCTAATAAATATGTCCCTTAAGGAAAAGAGGAGGCATTGCGTCTTATTTTGGAAGGAAATCTGTATCCAAAAGTTGAACAATAAAAGGGTCGGATCAAATATCTTACGGATAATTATATTAACAAGTCCCTTAAAACAGCTTACGTCAATATTGAGCGAATTAACGTTAAAATGTATACTTGTGTACAAATTACAAAGATATTTCAGTATCAGTTGTTATAAACGTGATTTCATTACGTGCCTCGATAACGTTTATTTTGACTACGAGATTTTAAATTTTATATAAGTAATATTAATAGTCAATACATGTGTTGATCACGACCTGAAGGCATGAACGCGACATATATTTAACCTTTAATGATTTTTATACATATATTAGGGCGGTCTTACTCGTAATGCGTACTGGCATTCACTAACAGTCCAACCGTAGTGATCATTATAATTTGGGAGAGGCGCATAGATTATGAAAGAAATAACAATCATTTATGTTTATAATTTTAATTTACCAGGAGAACTGGGATCATTCAAGATCGAGTAAGGATGTAAAAGAATTCTAGAGTAGTAATAGCTTTTGAAGAATTGTGAGCCAAGACAGAAACAAAGAGAAAAGTCGGAGTCAGAGACATCGACAGAGACAGAGACATTTATTTGCACAAATATGGGCGCATTTAAAGGTTTTACAGAATAAAATTGTTAGTTCAATTCATATCTTGCCTTTTACGGAGTACATATTTAGGAAATACATTTTTAATTATTATAATTATTTATTATTGCGTAATCATTGAAAATTAATACAAATCAACGCAAAACCGTCTGCTTCGATTGCACATATTATATCAAAAATTTTAATACACCCACGGCTTACATAGGCTTTGGTGCAATTTAGACCGAGAGAAAAATACTCTCGGCACTCTTTTGGACTATATTTCTATGTAATAGAGTGATAACCAATTTTAAACTCGTTCTTTTATGTATTAGGCTATAGAGTAGTACGATTTTTTGGTTAAGTCCTTTTTATTAAATCACCATATTTTGATAAAGTTGTTATTGAGTTCGGTATTTTATAATATAGTTTATGTCTCATGCAACATACACTACGTTGATAGGTTTGTATGTTTGAAGGTATTGCGCATAGTTTATTTTTAAATATTTCATTTTGAATTTAGAGTTACATACATAGCTTGCAACGTTCCTTTTCCACTATAGTAGTGACCATTTCACAATCACTCGAAAGTACTTAGACCTTTCATAATGAATATCTCAGTACTATCATCGGCGAATAGTACCATTGGTTGTTTTATTGCTTTAGATAAATAATTTGTATAGATTAACAAAAGCAGAGGTCCTAAAATACTACCTTCTGGTACTCCGTGAAATATCTTTCTAGAGTTTGATAGGTTTTTTTTTTCTATTTTCGTCAGATTGTACACTTTAGATATCTCTGTAATTAGCTTTTATTAGCTGTATATAATATAGCTGTAATTAACTTTTTCTTTTCTCCACTTCTAACTATAAATTGGTGCAGCACATTGCTAATGTTCGTGGAGCCGCCAATAAAAAGATAAGGCGAGCGGCTTGTGACGCCTGCGACAATAAAATCGGCTTATCGTTACAAGTCACCGTAATCTAATAAATATTTGAAATTCTCCCGTTGTATTCTTTATGATTTGAATACTTGATTTTATACGGGCTGTCGTTCGTATTTATTGCTTATTGACTTCTGTTCGAGTGCTTTGAATAAACAATGGACATCATTTTACTTAAGAAGTATAAGTTAAGGGTTAACGAAAGTATGCCGCCCATAAATTATTCCAGATTTTTTTTAACATTCTTAATTGGGTAAATGAAATTCATGAGAGCTACTGCAGTGAATATGCCTTAGTTAATGTCTTGTAGCATTCTCTGATAATATGGTCAAGGACTAATAGGTGTAATAGAATTGAACAATTCCATTCTTTCAGGGACTAGGTTTAACACTAGATAATACAAAACTCCTACAGTTATGTATATATGAGTAAAATATCGTAATGGTCAAGTCTGTTCCTGGTCTATCATTGTGTAATTACGAGAGAATGCGCTATATTTATCAACCTATATATTAACTTATACGTATGTGTACAGACACATACAATTGAAACGGACACAACAAAGGATCCGCCATTTTGGTACGCTCGGAATAAGTATTCAATTTATGATGAAATCACATAATAATACCCGATTTCTCGTCCCAAGTTACCTTTTGGCTAGAACCCCTTATAGCAGGTATAATAATTTAACAGACCTCTACGGAGAATACGAAAAAGTGTAAACTTCATTTCTGTATCTAACTATACTGTGAACATTGTATATAACAAACTAAGCTTAGCGAAATAATATAAAACCCTACGTAACTATACATAAATGAGAATATAATAAAGTTATATATTATGACATTATATCGTAGTTGCGAACTGCGTACAGTCCAATGCCCATTAAATTGTTCATAGCAATGGCTACGCCACGCTTGAATTGGGCTCTAGCTTCGAGTTGCTGACACAGTTTATACCCCGATACGATCCGACATAACCCATTTCAAATAGAGACTACTATTTAAAACCGCCCTAAACTAATTTTTTTCTCAACTTGGTTTGCGTTTTGATATATTGCGTAGGAACAACACAACAATTATTTGTAAATTTATATCTCCGTTCATGCAAAATATTAGCTGTGACTTCCACTGTAAACTAAGTCGTAAGTGTGGTCGATCAAAAAGTAGGGACCCATGTCTAAAGCACGTTATTATGACTGTGAATCGATATCGAGGAGTGACAATCAAAAGTCATTCTAAGAACTGACACGCCTTATCGTTAAGTGGCGCGTTCGGACTCGAGCCCCATGATCAGCGAAATTTTATCGCTTCGGTTCAAATGGAAATATTTCTTGTTTATTACCCAATGACATAAGATTGTTATTATGTGCCTATTTATAACATATTTAATATTTAAGCAATTATCGGTTACCGTAAATATTGATAAATAATCGGAGTGTCAGCAATAAAGCTTGAAACATTATACTTGTGTTATGACTTAGGCTCTAAGAAAGGACTTTTTGATATTTCACTCCTAACATTGTTGAATGGGAGGTGTTTGTAAATCCGCTAATTTAGAAGTAAACACTATATTAAATTAAAGTTAACAGCGTAAGAAACGGATGATTTTACATTAACCTACGTCACTTTCTGTAACGTCTAGTAAGATAATAAATATTGAGCAAATTATCAAAATAAACTCAAAGTTCTTTAAATGACTAAACTCTTTCCAAAATAACCGCATCACGATTGATTTTAAATATTAAAACAATATTATTGTGGTTTTTATTCAGAGTGTTTTCAACAGGAGAACTGCGTTCACAGTCCGTTCATCTGGCTGGAAATATTGACATTCTTATATGCTATGAATTCAAGCCAGTTATAAGTAGTACACAAAATTTTAATCAAGATCTTATATTAGCTACGAGTACCTACTAAATAATTGGACGCTATTAAAAATGATACACTTATACTCGAACTACGAGTATGTATATTATTACAAATTGTTTTAATGAAACGTAAATAAACATAGTTGAGCTAGTACGTGTGGCCCTTAATGGCTAACAACGAGCTGTACCTACTTAAGCATTTTAATATGAATTTAATTGGGCCGCGCGCGCCGCTTGTAAATGCTGACCCCAGCAGATGAACGGTTGTACCGTACTAATAAAGTGTTTACGAAAATTGTTTGCGTTCTATTTCATCCGCTTAAGTGACGAATTTAAAAAATCCGTGACATCGGATATTTTTTCTAACGTTAAGCATAATATTTGCAATTCTAAATTAAGAAACAACGAACTTTCATAGAAAATTGAACGTCTACATTTTCCCTCGTAAAAAGTATTAAAGCATGATGTTACAAACCCTAAACAAAACCTTCCTCCAAACGTAAACAATGAAATCAAAAAGAATAATTCGAATCTGTTGGTTCCAGGCTTAGTGCGATCAAATAATGTCTTCAGCTCTATATCTTAGTTTAGAGTAGAGTATAACGTTGTTATAAGGCATATTTTATGAGAATTGTTGCTTACTTTTCTTCAATTATTTTCTACGTTATGCTCGCTTTGTAATTAATTATCAATTTGATTATTGTTTTATTTACGTCCGTTGAAACGGCGTAAATATAGTGTTATAATTATATTTGTTATAACATCAATAATTGTTACCACTGTTAAGTTTCAGTGAATATTTCATAGATTGTAGAGATAGCAAAAGACCGAGATCTAAGAGATTTATATTTGAAGAGATTGTGAAAAAATTTATTGCAACTGCTGCCGAACCTAAAATCTTTTTCTACTGCCATAAAAAAGGGTTTATCGGTGTTGGGTCAGCAAAGTGTATGTAAATGAACGTGCGCAGGGGTTTCATGATAGAAATAAAGGAGCGCAGCCGTCTCGGGAATGGTAATTCATAACACAGCGGCATTACGCGTCCTACGCTCAAATTCAAATGTAACGATTGTACGAGTAGCTCGCTTACATTACTACAGGTGTAATGAATATTGGTATGCAATTGAGTATCAGAGGCTGTAATTAAAAATAAACATTAATGTGTTGAAAGGGAATATTGAAAGTTGAGAGTGAAAAGAACTTTATAATTTGATACAAAAGAGCACATATAAATATCGCATCTTATATCAACTTAGTACAATTTGATCGAGCACAGAATCAACTTTAAAACAACTATACTCATTAACTTAATCAGAGCGACGAAGGAACATTTGCAAGAATCTAATTAGTAGAAATTAAGTTGCCAGGAAAGAGGAAAAACTGTGTGTATTTCGTTACGAACTAACATCGTCGCCTTATGCAAGTGGCACTCATAGTATGAAGCTTTGTAGGAAATTTGTAGCTTTGTTTCGTATTCTTACTGTGTCAGTAAGCATCTCATTGGCAGTCGTTCATATGCACACTTATGAAAACAACACAATATAGGTATTATATAAATGTAGTTATCGTGGTATTATTATGCGTTAAATTACTTAAATGAATCTTGTTAAATTTCGGTTATGTAGGTTACTGAAGGTCTTCTTTCGTATAATCAATTTAATTAAATATTATGAACGCATGCCGTGGACGTTCTAATTACGATATCCTTTGTGGAATACCTAGTGAGGCGCATTTGCCGATATCTCATATTCTAGTAATATTCCAAATTAAATTACAGTGGATAAAGTATTGCCTATAATATGTACGTGATTGTAGTACATGTATGGAATAGGAAAATGATTGTTTCGGTTGCTCTAGAAATATAGGTATTCGTACCAATAAGTGCTATTGAGGGACAAAGAGAATAATTTTCACGATCCTACAACATCTTTCTGATGTCTTCAGTAGATACACGTAACCGTAGCAAAGATTCATGATAGGTCTAACTAATCTATTAAAGTACGAAATGAAATCCAAATAAACTAACAACTTAAATGACTAGAGAAATTCGATATGAAATGGGTTATTGTATACGGTGCAGCTCTCAGAAAAACATTCACATATATGTATGTAGAATACTGCATATCTGAGGCTTACGGATGTACCAAGAAGGAACACGCTTCAAAGCTTTCTCCACGAGTGCTCTGCTTAAGTCGTTCCATTTGCTTACAAAATCAAAATGGTTCTGCTTTATATCGTACTGCTGGGACTTTGATTATATAATCGATTATAACATTTCTTGATGTGTTAATTTAAACTGAATTAATTTAATATTCAACTCGCGTGGAGATGCTACAGTTATGAAATAAAAGAATACGTATCACTTCACTGCGTAATATAAAACAAAGTCGCCTTCCGCCTCTGTCTGTTTATAAGTCTTCTCCTTTGAAACCATGCCACGGATTTTAATGCAATTTTCACTTTCAATTTTATTTTTTCAATCTTTTCCCTAAAGTTTATACGTACAAAACATTCTTATTAAGTATTTGTGTATTATGAAGAATTCTATATTATGTGATGAAGGCGTCTTGTTTGAAACATTCCAGATTCTATTTTACCGAGGATACTGATATAATCACTGTTTCATTCTTTCGTAGTTGCAATTAATAAAGGCGAATAAAACCGCTTCGGCTATGCCGAGCGAAGGTGTACGGTTACGGATTAGCGACGGTAGGAACATGTTGCTACTGACCTTTAATTTCTCTTGTATTAGACAGAAGAGGGGTTGACCTTTTCGATACTCTGCTCCTGATCAGTTCTAATTACTTAGTTCATTGGTAAAAACATCGGTTAGAAGTCATTAAACCGCTAATAATTCTTCCAAAGACAACATATTATGTTATGTTGTCTTTGGAAGAATTATTTGCGGTATCTATATTATAGATTATTATTCTTTGTTATATTATGTTATGTTGTCTTTGGAAGAATTATTTGCGGTATCTATATTATAGATTATTATTCTTTGTTAGGAACAGACAAAGATAACTTAACTCTTTGTTTACGAACGCTTTAGCTAACCCAGCTAAGGAGCGACCACTCCCGGCCGTTCATGATATGATAGATCGTTTGTATACCATTATGTAGAAGCTACAAGCTCCTCCAAAATTAGGTGTAAAGCATGACATATAGTAGGTAGTTGGATGATGATGATGAAGTTAACTAAACTGTAGTTATACGACAATTGCGTTATTTAACCATTTAATAATTCATTTAAAGATTTTTTATTGGAATTACGAAATATTGTGTTTCATAGAATAAAATTAGAAAATAAAGTGGCTCAAAATGCCTAAGCTGTTTTATGCAAAGAGTTATGTCAAATTTTGAAGTCTAAATAAAATATGCAAAAGAAATTAAAGGTTAAAATGGTATTTTTACGTTTTTATCCTCTTCTCATATTTTTCATTGTCATATTGTCATCTTCACATTTTCTTATCTTTATAAATTCGCTCACAGGGTCGATTCGATATGCGATAAATATGTCAGCGACGTGAACATTTTGTCAATATTGCGTAATAGTCTAAAAGCCAGACTATTCAGTACATATTTAGCGGGGCGATTGAATTTCCCATATGCAGGTACACAATAGTGACGTGTTGGCGGGCTGAGTATCGATTTGTCGAAATGTATGTATGAGTATGTGTATTTGTGAATTGTAACTTACGTATCTGTGCGACGAGGCAACAGCTGTAAAAGCGCCCGCTCACTTCTAACAGTTGACTATTTGGCCAGGGTAACGAATAGATAACTTATTTTCATGGATTTAAAATGTAACTTATAAAAATTCTCTTAAAAATATATTTATTTATCGTATCATTATTCTAGCGTACGTTAGACATTTTGACAGCAAAAATAAGTACTATCTAATAGGCAATAACACCCTACCTATACGCAGCGATTTAATGGATGTGTTCAGTGAACTAACAATTCCTTTAAAACAAAAAGGTTGGAGGTTCTTTGTCATGACGGGAAAGTAGAAAGAATGCCTTTTGTCTTAATAATTATGCAAGTTCTTTCAACCTCCAAACTGGAAAACACGGCCACGTAGATAGATACCCTGCGTCATTAAATTGCATGGTCGGGATCGGATTATTCCTTCATTAAGGATATTTGGTTATTATACTAAGGTGCAGTAGCAGACGTAATATGTAGGAGCATGGCACAGGACCGAACAAAATACACTTGAGGAGGTTTAGTTCCTGCCGTGTACAAATCAAGCCTGATAATGAAATGTAAATAGATTATTATGTACGACACAACCAAACGCAGCACGTAAAAGCTTGACTGATACAGCAATACATCAGTTACGCTCACGAAATCATAATATACATAGATGATAGTTATATGCACTCATATATACATTAATCCCTTGGGGCAGACCTGCGCTCATAAATAAATACGAAAATAGTCACATTCAAATTACGAAACAACTTTTGATTTCAGTTTGAGAAAATGGATAGGCATACCTATAGAGTATACGTACCTGTATACGTGTAGTATATAATAAAAATAATACAGTATAATTAGCAATAAAAGATTTTTTCATTTACAGGAATTAAGACACTTTCAAGTAACAACATCACTGCACTGTTGGTAAGTCCCAAAGATATTTAGTTTTTATTTCCGGATTACTCATTAGGGATATAAAGCTTATCTAAGTAGTACTTGCAGGAAAGTACAATGTTCTGAATAACTTGAATGGGGAGACGGTCAGAAGTAATTAAACATTTAGGAAATACGTTTTATTGAAAGATCGAATAAATGTGATAAACCCGGCCATATTATATTTATGTAGGTAACTACTGTCAAATTGCTAGTAGAATTCACAAGAAATCTTTAGTATAATCAATCACAAGGAAATAATAGTAAGCAGGAGTCCTTCGCTCTTTTAAAATTCTGAATCTATTTTGTTTGCAAGAATAGGTTTGATTAAAAAGGAGCCGCGACAGTCAGGTGTGCTCCTAACGTATAGGTATAAAAACGATACATCATTTGTACATTACTTTATACCTCATTCATCTTCCCACGCGCCATTCTTCTTATATTAGATCAAAATAAAGGAAAAGGATTTTTCAGCGTCAAACGAAATATAAATTCCTTGTAGTCTATTTGCATGAATATTAGGAAATAACTTCCCTACCAGCCATATTCAAAGTTGAATACTCGTATGGCACAAAGCGTTTCGTCCTTGCCTAATTGTGATTATGTGTGGACTTTTCTGTTTTGAAATTTTCTATTTGGTTTATTTACTTTACAAATATTTCAATTGTCTATGGTGAATCATAATTTGCATATCTCTTAAGGAAGAAAAAACATAGAATATCTTAGGTAAATATGCATAGATTGTGAGCAATAACGTAATATCTGTTACATTTCGCTGCCTACATGCTACCTACTGCAAATAAATTTGATTGATATGTCTATTTTATAGAAATTAAAATCACGAAAATGTAGTTATGTATAAAACGGAACGGAATAACTTCTGATTTAAATATGAAAGGAAACATGTAAGACTAATGAAGATAGAATAAAAAATGAACGAAATGCGCGTCGTTAACATCGATTGTCGCTTTCCTTCTCATAGACGTTTAATCTGCCCAATCTCGCATTAGAGTCGAAACTTGGGCCATTCGTTCGTAATTTATGTTGGCGCGGTGTTACCGGGGCCCGCCGCGCGCCGCGCGCCGCCCGCCGCCGGCCGCCGGGCTTACGTACGAGTACGTAACCCGAGCTTTGTTTTATGTCTTCATCTGCGTCCAATTGCCCTATTTCAATGATACTATCAGGTTTTTTAATCCATTCCGATTTTATTACCCCAATGAAATTGTAGGAGTAGTAGTCGCGCGTGAACAATAATAAATAGTAGCATAGATTATAAATTAGTATACGTTGTTTGTCTTGTAATGTCTTACTGTAGGTTATAACTCGATTAATACATTTTGAACCGCTGTTAGTTTTGCTGCAAAATTAACAATTTGGTCCGGGCCGTGACTCCGCATGGTGGTTTATGAATTGTTGATACATTTTAATTGAAACCATTTATTTACATTATAAATCACAATTTTCATTTATATTGGAAAAAATAAATTTCAAAACACTTATTTGTTTGTTTAAAAATGTTACTGTTATTATTGTTCAGTATTTACTATAGCTACGATGAATAACATAACCAATAAGTAAATGGGATGTTTTGTGCTATAAATAACGTTTGACAAAAACGTCGGCCTCTATTCCGCAATGGTCCGTGTAAAATTTGCCCGGACGTTTTACTCGTTAATCATTACGTCTAATATGAAAACATGTTACAGAGAAATGTGTTTGTACGAGCGTTAGAGATCGTTTATATACGAGTATTATGTACAAGCCTATAGGCAATTGCAATATAAAACAAGATAAATCCATTTTAAGTGGTTAACAAGTTCTTTGTCAGTTAAAAATTGAAAATTATGCATTTTGTATTGTATTGAAGAGTTCATAACTCTATTACGGTTGGAGATTGCGATCTGTAGGGTTAAGCGACACCCGAACACATCGGCTCAGAGATGGGACCCTTAAACATTCAAGGTGGCTTAAAAAACACCCGACTGATGGGTTCGTCACTGACATGTATCTGAGGCAGCGTCCTTCGGATAAAAACTAAATTATTATATCTTAAGCATACATTATCTATATTAATACATGAAAGAGAAAATTGTGAAATTTGACAGATTCAGTTCATATGGAGGAGTGCAGAAAACAAAACTGTAATTATTATATACATATGTATGTAACGAATACATTAAATTGGATAGAATGAAACATTCACTGCTTACGTTTATATTACATTGTTAAAAACACACATTACCTACTGCTTTTTTATATCGCATTGTCCAAAATGAATCTCATTTTTTAAAATTGAAAGATCAAATTTAAACCTATAAAGAATTTCCGTCACTAAACGAATACTAGTTTCCTTTATTACTGAACGAGGTCGCTGTCGAATTATCAGGAATGCGAACAGAAAAATGAAAAAGTGTCCTGTTGTCTGCAATACTGAACAGTCGTCACTTTTTCTAACTTTTGGTTTGAAAATTCTATCTTTCGATATGAATAAATACTTATTTTGAGACTATGTACCCTCTTTGGCCGACCTAACAACGTTTAACATTTTTGTAGTAGACTGACGTACTTACTTGCAATACGCAGAATTTAAATTAAGAGAAACCAGTAAGGAATTACGCAACAAGGAATATCCTCAATCCGGACATACATATGTTAGTGCTAAGTTTCAAATACATCTTTTAAAATATTTAAACGGAATTCAATTCCAGCTTAAATGTTGATGTTCCTTTGTTTTCTATTATTCAGTGCCGGAGATAGTTGCGACGTGACGCTAACCCCAAAATTGGTTTGCGGTAGGAATTGCACGGTTTTGCCTACTTTCCACTTTTACATCAAATGTGTTTAAGCATTTTGCACACTCATGTTTCCAATCTCATGATTCGTTTCAAATATAGGTATAACTATTATTGTTTACGATAAATAATTCTGAACTTACTGTATCTCTGTTCAAGTTTTAATATGGAAGTGCCATCCGTCCACCATAATTCCGGTGAGCAGGTATGCATTGCTATGTTCTATTGTTAAGGATACAGTACCTAGTCACACAGACGTGAGGCATGCAAATTACGCCGCAGGGTTACAGCTGCAAATACTTTCTGCATCTTTTATCAATCTCAGCCATGTATTTGACATTGACTATGGATAAAATGGACTAATATTTGTTGTTGATTAATAGAAATATTTTTATTGTCAACCTGATTGCGTAATCTTTGCAAAGAAAAATGTGTAGCCACGGTTTCTGTATACAGCGGTGAAGAAAAGTATTACACGATTAGGTATGTGGATTAAGGATTGCGATGTGACTCCCATTGGTTCAGTTGTCAAAGAAAGGTTTCAGATAGTGGCGCCCGCATTGTGTGGGCGTGATTAGTTTGTGGTAGCAACGATGCCAGCGGTCAATGTTCAGTACCAGGCAAAAAGTTCAAGATATTACCATTATAAAAACTTAAAACGTCTATTTGACATAATCATGATCACCTGTAGGTACTTCGGTGATAATCTGGAAGATTCGAATTATCTCATATACATATACGGCTATAATTAGGCATGCCAATTGGAGCTACGTGTCAATGGCTATAAAGATATCGTTACTTTTATACACGAGGAAAACAAACTGTTACCTAATTACTACAAAACCCACTCCACGTGGCTCACGTACGGACAGACCGATAAGTTGGTGATCGGTTGGAAATAGCTGTAAGTGGCATAACGACACACGCGTTGTTTTCATAAAACCGACATATGGACAAATCTATGAAACTAACAATTGCTAAGTATTTCTAATTTTCATTGTATTCTTATTTATATTAAGAATATTGTCTTAGTTTATTAAGTAGGTGGACGAATCGCTTAGTAATTCGCTATTCAGGTGTCATATTCCTATCTAACCATTGTATGGAAATGATGAGGTTGAATGCTGATAACATTCATACGAGAACCAGTGTGACTTGAACCCAATTACACCAGTATCATTACCAGCGGGGGCATGTTGGACCACATACTTGGATCTATGTATATGATAATAATACAAAGAGTCCACATTACATCCCCTAGAAATAAAGAAGAAATAAAGATCGTTACTGAGAAAAATGTTTTGAGAAATTTATATTAAAAGCGTTTCGGTGTTCAAATCTCGTTAAAACTTTTTCTATTAACTATCCTATTTCAGTAAAAATGTTTTATCTGTTACTCTATCATTAGAGTTCATACGATTCATGAAATAAAAGTACTACAACTCAATGTTTCACCAATTTTGCTAATAGTAAGTTACGTGTTAATGTAACGAAATTACATTACCTACCAATATATTAATTAGTGAGCTAATTGACGATGCCGCTGTTATATGTAATCTAGTACTGAATTATAGGAAATTAATTACGGATTATTGAGATTTAATACCTTGCTCTTCTTGTATTATGTATGTTTTAATATTACATGATGGATAATTCTAAAATAAAATTATCTATTTATATCTAAGTCACCCTTGTTTCCCAGAGGGGTAAGTAGTCTTAGGATTTTCACTGGCAACAGCCCTTACAAAATTGTTTCGCGACTTCTATCCTCATCACAGACACAGGATTGTCCTCTATAGATAGACGTGATTCTCTTCTCACATTCATCGTAATGCAGCCCTCCAAAGTTTTAAATGTTCACCAAGTAAAAGTTAAGATTTAATTTTATTTTACATAGTATAAAATAAAGCCGCTTTCCGTTTCCTGTCCCTATGTATGCGTAGATCTTTAAAACTACGCGACTTTTTTTAATAGATAGAGTGATTGAGCAGGCAGGTTTGTATGTATTATAACACCCTGTAGGAGAAAAATACTGTTATATCTGAGATTTCTAATGTGATTTCGTAAATAATTACATGTTAATATAAATTGTAAAAATGTATGATAAAAGTTTTATAATTGTTTTTTTATGTAAAGTGGTAAAATTTAATGGGTATCTTTTGTTTTTTTTTATGATTGATTTACTCGTAACTCGCGCCATTTCGCGGGCAAAAGCTAGTTTATAAATAAATAAGATCGACATATCGATTGTGTAATGATATTAACCGATCAATTGCTTATCCAGCTATTTCTGTAAAAATATCTAAGTCTAACTAATCACTAATCAGCACGTGCTCAATATTAATAATTGTGAGATAGAATATATTTTCAATATTTTGTGATGATGTGTGTGTATTTGCTTAGATTCAGAGAGTGATAAAATTTCAACAATATAATAGGTACACCTACGAGTTATTGATGATTTATTAATTTCCTCAAGGGTGCGGTTTAAATAAACCAAACTGTGTATAGCTTGGTATAGAGGTTTGGGATGGAGTTGAAATTTCATTGTCCTTTTGGTGCCACCAGGTGTCGCCTGCTCGTTACCGAGATGGTAAAAATAAAAATGGTTAACAAGCGAAACCGCGTTCGTGTGAGTGGTTGCAGGTATAATTTTAAATTTTAATAATTTATAGCGAATGAAATGCATATTTTATAATAATGTGTGTTTTTTTTCGGAATAAGAAATGAATTGGAAAGTAGGGAAATTAAGCTTCGAAGTAAACCTGTTAGATGTACACAAAGAGAATAAGTAACTAGAAGTCGAGAACTCGGCATAAAAAAGCGAATGCGACTCTAGATTAATGGAAGTTTATCGATTTGCAATTGTTTTTGTGTCTCGATTGGCAAATTGTGATAAAACTTTCTGCCGTGATTGTGTTTCAACTTTTTGGGTCTGTACAAATGACTAAATTTGGTATGTGATTAATATTTTAGTATCGATTTCTACAGATACTATAACGACAAAATTTATTAATCTAGTATTTAAAAAAATATTTCCATTCAGAACTCAAAAAATACTGTAATGCATATGTAACCTTTCGGCCTCTCTGTCATCACCCGCGTTAGTTAAATAAAAACTGTTAAAAAACGAATCCGCCGCGGGACGGCGCTCCCTCCGTCGCGCTTTTGTTTTTCATTCATATCTTTTACAGAGTATTGCATTGGATGAGAATTTTAGCGTGAAATCTTGCATTCATTTTTAAACTGGAAGTCTGGCATAAAATATTTTTGTTATAGAGTTAATGCTGTCTAACACAGGGTTGCACAGACTTATTAAGACTAGGGGCTACTGGGGCAAATCTTGAACTGATGGCGGGCCGGCCGCCAGAAGTATAGGTAATTAAAGACAACAAAGGATTGATAACAGTTTATTAAAATATTTTTCCAATGTACGAGAGTATTATTTTTGCTGCCGGCGGGCCACCAGTATTCGACCGGCGGGCCGCGGTCTGTGCATCCATGGTCTAACAGAACCAAGGCTTCTTCAACAGGACGCAGTGTTTGTTGAAAAGGCTTATGATTTTCGTTATGGACTAATGCTACAAAAACGTTTAAATAAGAAATTATTGTATAAATTAACTTTCGGACTACTGTCAGCGGTGTCATGAAACACTTTGCCTAGATGAAAGTGATAAGTCGAACTACTGCTTAATATTTTAAATTGCCTGTTTACAGATTTGATTTTATTTAAAGCATATATACAATATCATGTTTGTACACGCTAATAAATGTTTCAGGCGATTTTTATGCTGGCTCGAAGTAAATCCATACTGTAAGTCATCGACTATGGTTTTTAGCACTCCTCCTAACCCCGCTGTCTACAACAATGAGATCTTAATTCTAGTTACTGCTTCAACCGGCAGCCGAGCCTTAAGATGCACATGAGATATCGTTAGTGTCTGCTTTTGTTCCGAACACTTGGTTTAAAGCTGTATTTTCTCAGGCGAAAAAGCGCAAGATCGCTCGTACTCTTACGACTTTCAAATCAGTGTGATCTCTCCTGCGTCGTCGCTTTTGTGCGGTAAATCCGTAAAGGGCAGTAGAAGATACTAGAAATAAAAGTAAAAAGAAAGACCTAATTATACAATCTAATTTTAAACAGATGTCTCAACTTTAAATTTTAAGTTCTATTTATCTGATTTCCAGAATAAGTTAATAAATATGTATACCATTACATTTAAACATTTAAACGGATGAGTCCTAAGTATGTAGAAGTATGAAGTTCGCGCAAGTTATAACAGACTAAACAATGGTCGGATTTTATTTCTGTCCAGCGAAAACTGCTATAACTTATTTCATTATCGCCATATGCCATCCTCGTGCGTCGTTTACAACTGCGTTATTGACAACTGAAACGTTCGAGGTTGTTATGTACATATTTCGATGTATGGAGCGAAGTACAAAGGTAATTGTTTCAAATTACCGCCGTGGGTGGCGCCGCCAGTGAAAAGGTAGGGTCCGTGCGCGGTCACACATTTATATGTCGCTGAAACCTTCGTGGACGTATGCCGGCTATTATTAGAGAGGAGCTTTACAAATTATGCAAATGCACAGTTTCACGTGCTGTCGTCATTAAAATTTGACGCCCCGCCGACCCGCCGTGACGACATTTTTACTCTTATTAGGGACGAAACATGAAAAATAACTGGACCCTCGTAAAGCTACAATAAATGAAGTAATTTGGGAACGCGCTTTACCTTCCTTAATTTTGTTGGTCGCTAGACAGATTGTAGATACAATATGTAGATTTTTGTACGCCTAATTTATAAGTCCGCCGTGTTCCAGCCAAATTGGAGAGAAATGGATGTGCAAAGTTTATAAGCGTATTTTTCTTCACGCGAGTGAAGTAATCACTTCCTTGTTATCATTAAATGTAATGCAATAATTATAATTATGCTCTATAAAGGTACTGGTTCAATCGCTATTCCGTGCGTCTTGAAATATGAATTAACTGTTTACTGTTTTCGCAATGGATGTCTCCACTGTTGTCGGCCATCTTGCTGGGATGCTCTACTTATCGTGCAGGCAGATAACAGATATTACTAGTCATCTAAATCGACTATGCAACCTTTGAATATTAAAGTGCATTTACATTCCAGAGCTTCAGGAAAATAGGCGAGTAAAGGCTAAAGTGGTGGTTATTTTGCTCGCTATAAAACGTCGTTGAATACTTTTCCTAATAAATTTCCCACCAGTAATTTCATTTCTCTATTCTACAAGTACATAATGCGCCAGGAGTCGCGCGCCACCTAGCATTGAACTCCTCGAGCTCGTCATCATCTACCAGTCCAATTGTGAAACAATAAAAAGCCAGACTTTCAAATCGATTATAGGAATAATAACTCACTGATTATACTCGTAGTAATGGAGAGCTAGTACCGGCTTCGCTCGCGTGAAATAGTACTCAATTTAATTAAATTTTTGGTTCACAATTTTCATGCAGCTCTTCCAGTATAACAAAAATCACATCGATGCATGGCTCCGTTTTATCGCGAAAGAAGGACAAACTAACACACTTTCACATTCATAATATTAGTATGGACTACAGACTACGGATACGTCTTGGGAGAATATGACGACAATATGTTATCGATTACATATATACATATTTGTTGTATCCCGGGGCGAAGCCGGCATGCTCGGTACAAAGTCATGGAGGAGTTTCTAAATTAATGATCTTACTCAGTGTGCGCTGGTGTTACATTTTGCGATATTATAATACATTACATGACGTGTACTTAACGTTGTAACTACATGTTAATTTAACGTTTCAATAGATATACATGTAAGGTGTCTGGAACAGCATATGTATTTATATTATATGCTTTTAGTGGCGGTTGGTGTAATTATAGTAACAAATCTGTCAAAGGAAATACTAGTGTTTCTTGTAACCGTACGTTACTTAAGTTACGAAAACATGACCTTGTGCGCGTTTGCGACGTGTGACGATTCAATAAATACATACAAATACATAAATACATAGTTAGTACATGTTGTTATAACAGTTAAGCTTTAGTTTATAGATGTTTACCAAGATCCTCAGCGCAGCAAAAGATTTTCTTCAGGAATTTAAGGTAGCTTCTGTCCAAGTCTTTTTTGAAACATTGCGTGCTTACATTTTTTTTGTGTTACTTAAAATTAAAACACTAGTAATTTATTAAATAATTAGATTAAGTAAATTTTTGTGATGTCACTTAATAATTTCTTCGAATCCAGCGTTAGGCTTGGAATTTGATAGCTTCTTAGCAAGAAAGAATCCGAAAATTGTAATATATATTTGGTAGTTTATTTATGCGAACTACACACAAAGCATACATATGTAGGCGGGCCGAAAGCTCGTCATCTGTGTCCGATATTACGTATCCGGCGAGAGCGCCCTATCAAGGATAGGCGCTATTACATCCATATTTCATGTAACACTAGGCATTTGTGAGTCAATGACCATGGCGTTAGTGTAAGTTTATACTCTTTGTTGTAAATACATAAACATGAGCAAATACGAATGACATAACGTAAACTGCGTTCGTTTTAATAATCATGCTACTGTTTAGCTTCACTCAAATTCAACTTCGTTTTATCTGAGTATTAATTATTTGTACACGTAATACTCTGCTCGTTAACCCTTTGTTTCACGTCACGTAAAATAAGACAGAAATCCTTCAGTTTACAAAATGTTTGACGTCTAGTACGTTTTAAGCTTCATCAAACATTAAAAGGATTGCTTTACGCTATAGGTTCTATTACCTATTTTGTCAGGATGTTCTTTTGCGAATATTAGCGGAAAAGTGCTATATGATTTCAGCAAAATTGTTAATTAAGATAGAAAAGAAGTATTTTACAATATGCATAAACAAGCTTTTCCGTAAATAAATTAGTAGGTAAGTAGTTACAGTTACTCGTAGGTACCAGAGCGAGATATGGCACTTTTGCATAGTTTTATAGAGCCAGATTAATTAACATGATTATTGAATACTAGCTTTTCTCGACTTCGCCCGCGTAATTAAAAAAAATATTTTGATCGTATGTCATACCTTTATTGCGCTCGTAACCCCATTTTTATCTATTATTACATATCGTTTAATTACTTATAATTGTTATTACTTCCAATTGATTCAACGTACTCCGGTAACGATTTATCGACCATAGCCATGTGGCGTAAATTCTGAGTAGGTACATGAATCTATACTAATAATATAAAGCTGAAGAGTTTACTTATTTGATTGTTTGAACGCGGTAATCTCAGGAACTACTGGTCCGATAAAAAAAAATCCTTCAGTATTGGATAGCTCATTTATCGAGGAAGGCTATAGGCTATATAACATTACGCTAAGCTAAATAGGGGAGGAGCAGCAACAAAAAATATTGTGACAACGGCAAAATTTAGAGCTTTCCTTGCGTGCGCTGAGTGAACGGTGAAAGTTACTCAAAAATCATGTATTACAAAATTGTTCCCCTCTAAAAGTTCTAAGTAAAAGTCCTCGCCAGCATATGTCTAGCTTTTAACGTTAACCCACTATAACCATTTTATGGTTAACAAAATAGTTCTTAAATAATACATTATTTGCGAA